>VZTT01023985.1:1627-45484 GCA_013400855.1 Buphagus erythrorhynchus
CTAGCAAGCAGGACATGCCCACACTGTGCATTTTGTGGGGCACAACTCCCAGCTTCTCTGCAAGGACTTGTGTCACTGAGGCTCCTCTGTGACCCACAGTCCAGGGAATGGCCAGGGGAGAGCCCCAGCTGGCAAGAGAAAAAGCTCTGCCCACTTCAGCACTGCCACTCTGGTCTGGGACAAGAGTGAGTGAGGGAGCAGTTAGAAATCTTTTCCCTAGAACAAGCTGTCACCATCTCTGCTCTTGTTTGTAGAGATTTACTATGGAGACATACCTCAAAAATTAGTTTAAAATGTTAATGGAAGTGAAATTAGACGATAATCTCTGTTGGCCACACCAATTCCTGCCAGCCTCAAAAGCAGGATCAACAACTCAGGATCAAACTGCCTTGGAGAAATAGGCATCTGATAAAAAATAAATTTATTTTGAAAATTAGGCTGAATGAACTTTGTGAACTTCAGAATACAGTCATAATCTGGACTATTAAACAAGCTATCCTGGATGCACAACCTTTGAACCTAACATGTGGCTATAAGGGAGGGTCAAGAGGAGGAGCCAGCTGATGGAAACCTGAATAAAAGGTACTGTAACTGTACCTCAACATGCATTATTGCAACAGTGGATGCTTAAACAGGCACGTTACTGAGGAAAACCTTCTATATTTATAAGCCACAGCTTGTAAGCACACCTTTGAAAGCTGCATGCATTAAGTAGTTTGCCTGCAAGCCTGAGAGAAATTAACTGAGCGTGCAAACACAAGCACAATGCTCACGTGCTTCCCTTACAGTAAATTCTAAGAAAACACAGCAAGCTCTCTTTGTGTAAGCTCAGCCTTGAAGGCTTTAATAAATGTGACTCCATGGCATCCTAAATAGCCTATTAACAGGAGTGGAAGATCAGAGAAAGCCTTCATGCCAAACAGTCTGTGTGACAGGCAACAGTACCATGCACATGTTCTGAATACTCAGCTGGAATTATCATAAACAGCTTCAGGAGGAAAGGCAGGCAAGGTGGTAGGGTGAAGTCTGCTTATTGCAAGCAGGCACTCAGCAAAAACCTGCCTGAGTAACCCACTTAATGGAAAACATCAGCCACAGGACGAGGCACAGGGTGGAATTGCTAAGAAATGCACTTCATGCCTGTGTACATGTATTTTACTTGGACTTATAATCAACATAAACTAAGATATAGCTCCAAACTAGCTGTCTACATTAATGATCTAAAAGCAATCATAATAAAATAAGATAATCTTAACTATTCTTGGGCTGCCAGAGAGCTTTCTAATTGCTCTATTTAAATTGTTCCATTTCAATTGAATTGAGGAGGAAAAAAAAGTAATAGAATTAAGTGCTTCACTATTTACAGTCCTTGAGTGAATACAATTTATGCAATTTGTGTAGGATCCCTATTAGCAGGGCTCACAGTAAGAAACCACAGTGATTAAATCATTAAATCATATCTAGGAAGAGAGAACATTCCCATTGATATAGGAAGCCTTGATGAGATGTTAAAACAATTAGAACCTTCAAGTACTTTTATGAATAGCAAGGATTGTGAAGGCAGAAAAGGTTTTCAAAACTGAGGGATTCACACTATTTTTACTCTAATACATTTCACTTTCTCTTTGGTTCATTATCACTGATACACTTTGCATCCATTTTCAGTCATTAAATAGTAGTTCAGCTCTTCAGTATTTCAAGCCCTGGTCATTAACGTGAATTCATACAAGTTATTCCCTCTGCCCCTCCTATCTTTTCCTCAAAGAGAGCACCCTTTTCAATAAATGACTCTCAAATTGCTGTTAGGATAGTAATTTCTAATTTCCATGGTTACATTTCCCAAAAGAGGTGTTTCTGCTGCTAAGAAGAACACATTGGAGGATTAGAGAACTGGAATAGTATAGCTGGCTCTTAGTTTTCATACAAAGAGGGGGGTGGAGCTGTTGGTTGCAATTCCTTAATTTTTTTTTTTTTCTCTTTTTAGTAGCTTGGTACATCACCCCCAAGGCCAGTAAATACACCCATCAAAACATGGATCTTGCTGCACAGATCTTGAAGGTAGTGACTTATTCTTTTGTTTCAGCAGCTTTGGAACTATTAGAATAGAGAGAAGAGTATATCAGGAACAGTGAATTGTGCAGTGCCTTGCCAAAAGCATCACTGTGAGATCAGGCTGTGGTGCCACACACCACAAATAAGAACAGACCCAGCTACAAGATCAGCCACGGCCACCTCACAGACACGAGGTTATAAAACAACCTACAGAGTTGTTACTTTCACAGGTTGTATTTTATAGCACATACTGGGCAGGTGTTACACATTTTAATTCAACTTTTTTTCCAAATTAAAATTAAAGATGTATAGTTATTCTCCCTAAGGATAAAAGTTACAAAGTAATTTTGTATAGAGGTCTGGGTTTGCATTATAACATCCTGGCTTTCTTTAAAATCTTAGATCAATCCTGCAAAAGTCTCTCTAATTTAACTTTGAGCTTTGCTTTTACGTTTTAAGCTGGGCAGCTGAAGCTGTTGGTCAGACACAGGATAAAGTAAGATATTGTTTATGCTACCTTGTAAAAGATCACACTGACTTCAGGTTTGCCACAGAAATTATGCAGCTCAATATGATGTGTCATGTTAAAAATTGCAACATTATTTCAGATGTGCCTGTTGACACAAGAGACAAAAAGCTCGTTTGAAGCATCCATTGGCTTATTTGGAAATCCTTCCCTGTTCATGGATCATTGACCAGAAAGACAGGTTTAGCAGAGAAATACTGATTTTCCCCAGTGGCATAAAAACACTGCTATGGTTTTAGAGGTTCTCTTTAGTCTTCTCGACAAATTCATGAGGCTTGAACTTCTGGCCATTAATAAATAAAAATTTAAGAACAGTGTCACTTTAGAGTTTTTTTCTTCCTTAGCAGAGAAGAATGCTATTGCAATTATGTAAAATAAGCCTATTTTAAACCTAGTGCTTCCCAGACATTATGGAAAAGATGCCTATAAGGAAATATTTTATTGATTATTTAATTTTCTTTCCAGCATAGCTGGAAATTTCACACCTCCATCTTCGTTTAGGACCGGTTTATCTATTAGCGTGAATTAAATGTGACCAGCATTTCCTTTTGCTTAGCAGGAGATGATTAAGGAAGTTATGAAAACTTTTTAAATTGTGGCATTGACTTTTTAAAAATGGTCAGAGAAGTAGCTGTGGATATTGCTATTGTTAAAAACACCCACTGTCTACACAATGTCATCGTAAACTTTGGAAAAGATCAAATTATCACAGTATCTCTTCTTTTCCTTTGCTTCTATACTTTGTGTGCCAAAAGTAGATTTATAAATCATGGCTACATTTTGCAACCAGGTCCCCTGCTTCAGTTTCCCCCCATCCTTGCATTTTTCTGTGACAGTCCCTGGTGCTCACACTGCTCATCCCTGCTTCAGTAGATCCCTCGTTAAATCACACGGGACCGACTCCGTGCTGAGCTGCACCTTGGCCAGCTGCACTCTGTACGAGTTTAACTATGGATAATTCCCTCAAGTCCAAGTGTCAGGACCTCAGCACACACTGTCTGTGTTTATTTGCTTTTCTGAGCAAGCCCAGAGAGTTCATTAAGACTGGCAAAACTAAAAAAAAAAACAAAAAAACCCCCAAAAGACTTGTCTTGTAACACTGGCAAGTTTCAGCCAGCTTAAGAGCTGAAAAAGTCTTGTCCCTTTGATCAACTCCAACAATAAACTTTTCTCATAATAGTCTGGCTCTTTAAAAAAAAAAAAAAAAAAGGAAAGAAAATGGTTTGCACTCCATTGTAAATATTTTCTTTAGACCAAGAAACTACCTAGAATGTTCAAAGCATTTGTCTTTCAAGGGGAGTTTCACAGACATAACTAGGTGGAAAAACACATTAATGGTGATAGAATAACTGCAAATATTGGGAGAAGGAAGAGTATTTTTCTACAGTTCTGTGAAATTGCTCTTAAATCTCTTTCTGTAGGAGAAACTGGCTGTATTAATGAGGATGAGTGCCTCTGGTGCCAGGTTTCAGGATGAGCTGATTAAAACCTCAGTAGGTTCCTGAATTAGGTAAATAAATGAGCATCTGAGCATTCCCACAGCTTCTTAAATGGAATCAGTGCATGTTAAAAGGTACCCCAAAATCCCAGCACTAACATATACATTATATATAGTTTCAAGCACTCATTTTCAAATGTATTGATGATTTTGTTATCAGCTGTACATACCTATAAATGCAGAAAAATTTCCACCTTTTACTACCAACTCCTGCAATTTTAAACTATCGCCTACTCAAAATAATTTAAGATAGAAACTTCAGACAAAAGGTAAAATTGACTTAAGCATTTAATTATTTTGCCATAATCTCCTTGCCCTACACATTTCTGTCTTACAAAACATTAATGATTTTGTAAATATAGCTATTACTGACCTAATGAAAATGCTGTGCCAAATGGAAAATGAATCCTGCATAAAAATGTAGATGAATACTCAGATGATACTCATTGATCTCCCAAAAATATGCTTGCCTGTATAAAAGACAGTGCTTTATACAATTCACAAGAGACTGTGTGGCCATGAAAATAATGCTTGCAAATGGTGCTTTTAGGCAACATTAAGGTGAAGGCATAATGGTTTCTGCTAGTTTAGAGGACAGTAAAACAAGTATTATCATATTCTCCACATTTGTCATAGAGACAACTTGGAAGTTAATCCAAGTTAACAAGAGGTATCAATTTAAAGTGCATTCATTAAACAGTATTAAATCTTGATATTGACACTCTAAGGATTAGAAATATGACCATAACAAGCTAAGCCCATGAAACAGGCTTTGTGTGTACTTGTGCTTTATAAAATGTGAGGTAAGGTGAATTCATTTAAACCTCTTAGGTGAATATATTTAATATCACATTTGCTGTGTGCTAACAGCATATGCACAAATACATATACTAGTTGAGCTCATGCCTAGAAACTAATTAGTAAATGCCTGTGTACAAATATTTAGACCCGCTCTGAACATTGCAATTAATTCTTTCTGTATGTAGCCACTAGAATATATTTAGAATATGTGAAGATCCCAACTTCATAGTCCTCATTCAAAGTTTCTTTCATCTGTAAAATTAATGTTCTTCTGTCATTAATGATGGTATTTACATGAAATGGCCAAACAACCTCACCACCTCTGCTCTCCAGCATCTCCATCTTGCTCCTCCTTGAGTCTACTGGTCAGGACCAGCATCTGCTGGTGCAAAGATGCATGGAGTTACCCAATGACCGATTCAATTGAGTCTGGAATAGCTTTGAATAGTTCATCACTGCCTAACATTGCTTCTTGTAAAGAGAGCTGCCTTATAATGGGAAACTTAAATCTTTAACAGAACAAAAAAGAATAAAGAATAGTGTAATGATTAGCAGTACAACCAACAATCAGTTCTGAGCAAATCAATATTTAAAAATCATTTCATGTACAATATCTTGCAAATGCAGTGAAAAGTGAACAAACTGGCACTGCAAGCTAAGAACTATACTTCATTTACTGCAAATCTGAGTCATTAGTGGGGGAAAAAATAATACATCCTGGTTGAACACACAGCTGAAAGTGAGATCCTACAGGGTAAAGTAAATTAAAAAACAGAAAGAAATATCTTCTGTTTTCTCAGTGGTCAGTGTGTTGCTGCACAAAGAAAAGTTGTTTGTAAATAATCTAACTGCAGAGCTTTATCTGTAGGATCTCACTTTCATAGATACCCTTAAACCAATCAACAAAAATACCATTATTTGGAAGGAGCAACATCTCAGATTTGAATGTAAGATGTTCAATCTAAAGAAATAGGTATTATTTCAAAGGCCTTATTATATTAGTTCAATCAAACCACGTCTTATGTAGGATTCATATTATCTGCATTCTGAAATATTACATCTGTTTTAATTTAATCCCATGCCTTGGCTAAAGAGAATGTGTGTGACACACCAGACATGTTACATATCAGACTCTGCTACAAAGCATCCTAGCCACACAGATTTACCTAAGCCATTATTAAGGAATCTGAAATGCTTTTCAAAAAAAATCTTCTGTAATCTTCCCACCCTTGGCTGTTCCTCGAAAAAGAAGAGGAAATTAAAAATTCACAGAGTGAAAAGCAAAAAATATTGTGAAATTTAGTAAATTATTCTGCTCCTGTAATTCAGCTAGAAAAGCAATTACCAATACAAGAGCATTGTTAAGTTTCTCTCCTAAGCCTGTTGATTTAGTGAACCATAATCAAAAACTTCTAAGTGTAATAATTCCTATGGAGTATTTTGGATATTGTGCAAGTAATTTTTTAATCCCAAAGCAAAATATTTGCTCCCTAATAGATGGCTTGCCTCTGCAGACAAAAGAAGGGTGTAGAAGGACCACTGATAATTGATTCATTCAAGTCATAAATGGGACCATCAGAGGAAGTTTAAGATGGGCGAGTAAACATAAAACCAAAGAAATGTTCCAATTTAGCAGCATAGGTCTTTCACTCCCCACGTAAACCTGTGTTTTTTCTTGATGGAAAGTAAAGATCAGTGGAACAGTATCTTCTGACAGCCAAAATAATTTTTTCCTTTCTATTTTCCATATGGAATTGACATTGCAGGTACATGTATGTCCATGTACTAATATATAAATATAAAGACCCGTCCTTGTAACTGCGTATTTCTAACTCTTTTTATAAGTAATTGACAGAATACCTGTTTAAGATATAACAACATATATTCTATTGAAACTCTTCAGTGTGCTGTGAAAAGAACATCCACACATGTATAAACATAGACCAGTGACCCTTTCTCACCACCAGGTCTCTTCATGTGCATTAAAAAAGCAAATTCACTCTCGTGCTGAGTCCTCCACTGGTAGTCACACATTAATAAAGCCCAAGCTTTACTATATTTCTTAAAATGTCACAATTTCTCCAATAATTAAGTTATTTTATAATGCCTACAGTGCAATGTTATTATCTTTTAAGATTAAGTCAGCTTCAAAAGACAACCCCCTTTTTGCATTGATTTTCGTAAATTTGGAAGTAAAATCAAATTAAGAGATTAATTGATTGGTGATTTTTGATATTAAGATACAAAATTAGTTAAGCAAAAGTATCCTGAGGAAAGTAGTATTCATCTCTCTCACACAGAATGCATATTTGATCATGAAATTAATATTCAGTGCTTAAGAAAAAAAACAAAAACAAAACAATTACTTGAGAAGAAAGAGGAAGCACTAGCAGAATCATTGTTAAAGGACTATAGAACCAATTTTAAAATGATTTAAATTTTCTGAACAGCCAGTAATTTTGTTCCATACATAAATAAAGATGGGGCTTGTATACTCCACACTTGAGGGAATCTACTTTTCTAACTCGGTTTTATCAAATGATGATGTTAATTACAATAGATTAAATTGAAGCCTGAAAATGCTTAGCAATTTGCTTGTCTGAACATTGAAATCATTCCTTCAAAAGGTTAAAAATTAAAACTGTGGGAAGTCAGAGCAGAAAGTAATTCTCAAAATGCAGTAGCTTAGCAGAAAATACTAAAAGAAATGAAATTTATAGTTTGAATCGTGCTTGGCCTACAGATAAGAAACCTGAATTCCACTGGAAGTAAGCAGTAGACTAGATATGGTCTGAGAAGAAATTAAAGTGAAATATCACCAAAGTGAAAGCAGTCCACAAGGACAGACACAATATAGCACAGAAGAGAGGTCACACCATGCTATAAAGGCAGAAATGAAAGATCAACTGTTAAAACAGCACGGACAGCAAAACACATACTGCTGCTTTGTACAGGGCAGAACCCTGCAACAGAAGTGCTATTTGGTGAAATTTTAGCAGTGATGGGTTTAACTATGAAAGAAAAGTAATAAAGAAGGCAAACGCTTTCACCTGGAAGCCTTAACTAAGGGTGGCTTTAAGCTGTGAGGAGGAGGGCACTGCCAAGGGCAACCCCCAGCACAGCCAAGGGCTGCCTTGTCCAGCTGAGGCTGCTCTTTGCAGTGTTCTATGGCCACAGCCAAGGGCTGCTTTGTCCAGCTGAGGCTGCTCTTTGCAGGGTTCTATGGACACAGCCAAGGGCTGCTTTGTCCAGCTGAGGCTGCTCTTTGCAGGGTTCCATGGCCACACCAGTTTGGAATTCCCAGCCAGAGGTCAAGCACCAAACAACATCTTGAGAAAGCTGTTGGAACAAGATGCATGGGAAAGCAGGCTGGTGTTTGCTGAGCCCTCCTCTCAAAGGGACCAAAACAAACCCAACGTTCTGTGCCTCCTTTCCATCACCACCCCTCCCTGAGCACACAGGAAGTGATGGAGCCTGAGCCTGACCATCACCTCTCAATAAACTGGACCATCACCTCTCAATGAACTGGACCAACACTGCAGTAACTGTAGGCCTAAACCCTGTAGACCCATAAAAGCTGTAAGCCTCTGGAAACAGCAGCCTCCCCATACTCACAAAGTAGCCTCACTACCACTAATCCTCCAAATATCAACTTTTACAGATTGAGAATTAATAACCAGCCAAATAAATATTTTTAAATTATTCAGAATAAAGAACCCTGTCATTCCACCAAACAAATGGGTTTCCTATAGCAAGTATATCCAAACAGATCTTCACAGCTGGCATAAATCATTACATTTCCATTAACTTTAATGGAGAAACATCAACTTCCATTACTGGGATCAAATATAGTTAATATACTTGTCATGCATGGTATGTCTCCTATATACCTTTCAGGTAAAAATATTCATGCCAGATTCCATGTAAAAACAATAAAAAATCCAAATCTGCAATTACAAAAACAAAAAGTAACATTGCAAAGAAGAGATAGAAAAAATATGAATCATTTTAAAAACTGAAAAACTTTTATAATGTAACATGTAATTAATAGGTGTCAAATTTACGACGTAATAAGCAGCAAAAGAGTAGAAGACATATGGCAAGCTCTTCTTTGATAGATGAGAACAAAGAAAAGAGTTACGTCTGAGCCTCTTTTTCCTCTGCTCTCATCTTCCCTCATCCAAGGTAAGGCTTGACTCACTTGTCTTTAATTACTGTGATGCCAGATGAAAAAAAAAATCCTCAAGAAAAAGAAATTCCTCAAGACAAGAACGGAGCAAAAGGCAAAGGCAGCAAAACTGTCAAAGTGGCAGCAGTGCCCCCAGAAGAGAGGAAGAGCCCCCCAGAAAAGGCTGTGGGAGATCAGCCCCTGCCTCGGGATGCTCAGGACACCAAGGAAGCACTGCATCCCACAGGCTGCAGGAAAGCACCCTGAGGAATAAACAAAACAACCCCAAGAATAAGGTCATGCCAAATTAAACTTCCTTCTCGCATTAAATCAAAACAGTGCTGTAAATGACTTTGTTGTTACTGATCAGAGTGGCATAAAATTTTTTTTGGACAGCCACAGCCGGCATGGCCAGGCACAGCCATGGGGACAGAGCCTGAGGGCACAGCAAGAACTGCAGCAGGGCTGTGGCCAGCCCAGAGCTGACTTGGCAACCTGGGGCTGCTGCAGGAGTCTGATGTGCAGCAACACATACTGCTGTGGACACACCCAGAGCAGCCCAGCACAGCCACATCAAGGACATGAGGAGAGCCATGAACAAACAGGAGCACAGCCATGGTCCCATCCTGGCAATCCCAGGGCTGCAAGACTCCCTTAAAGACCACGGGCCCAGCCCTGCAATCCCACAGACACCAGGCTCCCAGAGCCGAGTATCCCACAGATACCAGGCTCCCAAAGCCCAGGATCTCAGCTCTGCAATCCCAGAGATACCAGATTCCCCAAAACCCAGGATCCCAGCTCTGCAATCCCAGAGATACCAGATGCCCCAAAACCCAGGATCCCAGCTCTGCAATCCCAGAGATAGCAGATTCCCCAAAGCCCAGGATCTCAGCCCTGCAAATCCCAGAGATACCAGATCACCCAAAGCCCAGGATCTCAGCCCTGCAAATCCCAGAGACACCAGATTCCCCAAAGCCCAGGATCTCAGCCCTGCAATCCCAGAGACACCAGACTCCCAAAGCCCAGGATCCCAGCTGTAGCAATGTATTTGAATAGCTTAGGCCATAGTTTATACCAGGTGCACCAGCCAAGCCATTTTTAGCTGTTCATTCGCTGTCTTTATCAAACACCCTGGAATTCATCATGAATTCCATATGAAATATAAATTGTGCTAAAATAGGAAAAAAAGAAGCTGAGAAACAAAACACCAAAATTAGAAAAACCAAAATAAAGGCGGGTGGTAAAGCGCTAACCAATCATATTTCCTACAAAGAACATACAGAACACAAACAAAATAAAGGCACCAACCAAATAATGCATAATCACATGGACAGTAATTTCAAAAATATATAAGTAAAATATAAAGCAAACAATAAAATAACTCCTACTTAAACATATTAATTAATCATTTAAAAATTCTTTATGCCTACACCCAGCCCTGCAATCCCCAGAGATACCAGTTTCCCAAAGCCCAGGATCCCAGCCCTACAATCCCAGAAATACCAGTTTCCCAAAGCTCAGGATCCCAGCCCTACATCCCAGAAATACCAGGCTCCCAAAGCCCAGGATCCCAGCCCTGCAATCCCAGATATATCAGGCTCTGACAGCCCAGGGTACCAGCCAGCAAAATCCCTGTCACAAACTGACCCCTCAGCAGGGATGGATGGTGCCAATAAAGTTTCTGAAAACATTTTTGGAAACCACGTATTTTTAAAGCTGTAAGCATAAGGAAAGAATGCAGCAGGAAAAAACTCACAATTTTTTAGAAGCTGACTTCCATTTTATAAGAGGAACAGATGTTTTATTGTAATTAAAGCCCATCTTTTTTGTACAAGGTGACTCTTGAAGCACATATATACTCCAAGTAAACAAGTTTACTAGTTTACTATGTTGCTTTCATATGATGTTGATGATCCACAGTTTTCCTGTAAATCTAGCTTATACTCAGAATTGCTTTCTAAAAAAAATTCTCTACTTCAGCTCTTATGGCTTTACATTCTATTGCTTACACTCCTTGCTAAGCCCTAAATAATTACTTTTACTTAGTCTGTCTTCAATATTTATGGAAACTTCCACCCTATAATAAAAAAATGAAGCATAGACATCTGAGATTAGTAACCAAATGAACCCAATGTTGAGTTGATTAAAACCTTCTTAGCAGCAGTGTACCACATTGTCACACTCATATAAACAATTTTACATAGTTAGAACTATCCAATTACTTTCCCAAATATATTAGCAAAGTGTTGTAAACAGTGCAATGTGCTAGTTTATACAGCACACAGTAAAATATGTGTACAGTTAAGTAAATCACTGTGTCAAGTCTGGCTCTTTTCTAGCAATTATTGTGTCAAAGTCAGCTCGAGGTCAAGTCCATGTGGCAGCTGTAGGATGTTTGCAAGTGAGAACCCACTGGGTCATGTTCATGAATGCTGATGCAGTGCAAGGAAGAAACAATGAGTGTCATCTTCTAGGGCAGCCCCTCTGCCCCACCAGAGGATTTCCCAAGGCCATGGACTATTGGCAAACCAGCAGGACTTGCTAGGCAAGGGATAAACAATCCCATCTGCAGACTGAGTGTAGCTTTCTGGCCTGTACAGCAAAATAAAGATGACAGAATATGCGTGCAAACTAGGAGAAAAAAAGAGGCTGAGAGGTTACTCCTCACCAAAACTACCAGAGAACCCTACAAACATATACATTTCTGCAGCTGTGGCTTGCTGCTGTACTTTTCCCTAGCTGAGGGCTGCCCTGATTACAGGCAATTTTCTGTAGACAATGTCAATCTGTTGATTAAAACCTACATGTCAGAGAAAGTGAAAACTTGACTGTGAATGTGTGAATGATTCATTATCCAGATGAAAGGAGAGCTGTGCTTGACTGGGTACAAACATCACCAACTTGTTTTCTTCCAGTTTTATGACTATCTGCCATTTTATTTCAGCAAGAATAGCATAACAAAAAGGACTGGTGTTCTTTCTTTCTTTCTCCCCTTTCATTTTCAGCTGGAAGATGCTGCACATGGCTGACAGTTTTCAAATGAAACATTTGTCACGTTTAAGCCAGAATAACATTAAAGTCAGAAACCAACTTGCTTTTGTGATAGCAGGAAAGTCTCCACCTATGTTTTTTCTGTTGGAATATGAAGGCTACTCACTTCATGTGATGGCTTATCTGGAAGAAAAAAATGCAACAGACCATTGCTCTCCAAAAGTCTGTGTCTTTAAACTTTCCTGCTGTTTCTGTATTAGTTGTCAGTCTGAATTTTATACATCTGAAATGATTTAAATGCTAAAAGACCAAAAATACATGTCAAATAATAAGTACTCAAGTCAATCCTCTCTTGCATGCCTCAGCCTTCTATTTTTTTATATCATAGACATTGGCTTGATGTAACAGGCTTCAGAGCGTAAGGATTTGGCTTTGGCTTCAGTGAATGCTCAGTCCAGTGCTTCTGCAACTGAAGTGATTTCAAGTGGTTTTACTAATGAATTCTTAATCTAGTTTGGTGGAAATGTGCATTAAAAATAATACTGAGTTCTGGGATTAACATTTCAGAAAGAGAGAAAGAAATGAAATGTTTGAGTTCAGAGCAGAGCAACAAAGGTGACCAACATTTTTACTTATAATGAAATATTAAAAGAACTAGTGAACACAGAGCTGCACTGAGCAATAATTCAGGGGTTAGAATGGTAGTGTAACTTTTCAACAGCAGTCCTCAGAGAGTATAAGATAGAAAGGAGGTCAATTAAGTATTTAAACCAGCTGAATCTTGTAGTAATGAGAAAAATCCAAGTAAAAGAAATTCTGAGAGAATGCTGGGGGAAAAAAAAAAAGCCAGAATGGTCTCACTCAGGCAATAATCAAGGAGAAGGAAGAAGAGTCATAGAAACCCTAAAGCAACAAAGCTTTCAAAAGTAGATCTGAAAAGTGTAATGAAAAATTCCCTCTAAGTGACATTATCAGTATATTAAGTCACATCTGTACCAGTTTTGTGGCTGAATACTTAGCTCTATTTTTATTTTTAATGCCATTAGTCAATAGTGTATCATAATGCTTTACATCGTGGTGATATTTTTGGAAACATTTTCCAAGCATCTCTGGGAATAATAACCTCCAAAACGTTTGCAATTTGCAATCTAATGTAGGCACAATTTAAAAATAAGCTCTCTATTAGAAAGTACTGTATAGATTTTAAAAGGTCATTTTTCAGGTTTAAAATCCAGTCTAGTTTTCCTATGCTCTCAAAATATCTAATTCCTCAACTGCAAAGGAAGGTGAGGTGTCCAAAAAGAAGAATAAGTTGCTGTATTTTTTAAGGGAACTGAAATTTTAACCACTTCTGTGTTGGCTATTTTGTTATAAGCCATTGTACAAGCACATGTTATTTATAGTTATTCTGATCAACATCATCTAGATAATTGCTTTTACTTCAATGAGCTGTTCTGGAAGCGATGGAACAATCTCTTAAAATCTTATGTACTCTAATTCTGCATTGATATAAATATTATAACGAATGCTGTAGGCTGGCATAGGACAGCAACTGTTCACAAAATTTTTATGGTCAAGGTGCTCTACAGAGAGGCAGGGCCCAGCTGGAAGTGTTTCACAGGTAACTGCTTATTGTGAGTCCTCATTAATGCTAAACTGGAATGAAATCCTTATGGAAACTTGTAAAAAAGATCTTAAAATAATTGAATTCAAAGTTATGGGGCACTTAACATGTTCTCTAGAAACCAGTGAGCAAGACTGCAAGGAAGGATAAAGATGAAACAAGCAGCTTTTTGCTGCCGTAAGAAGCCATCACCTCTGAACTGGTTAGATCCACTTGAGAATGCTTTTAGCTTGATAACTGTGAATTGCCAATAATTGCACTAATGCCACCATTTACCATAAGGAACTCAGTTTCAAATGGATGACTCAACACTTAACACAAAACACCTTTCCAACTGCATTTCACACATGTGTGTTCGAATAAAGAAGTAGGACAATTCTATTAGTATTCTGATTCTCTTTCCTTAATTACAGATAAAATAGACATTATCTGTTAATAACTCTTAGTTATAGCAGAAGTTCTTACATGGGTCTCAAACACAGAGGAGTAGTAATTCTAATCAAGTTCCTTTCTTCTTCTTAGGGAGATCAATAACTTTTTGTGTCTGATGAGAACATGGACCTACAAAGATGCCAAAGCAAATTCTGTCTTACAAAAGGAAATGAGTTCTATAGAACCAAAGTTTTACATTTCCCCAGAAGTGACTGTAGATGTGCCAGTGAGAGAAAATTTTTAACCTTTATTTTTCTGAATTTTGATTTTGGAAAAAAGTCTTACATTATCAAGAAGTACTACATTTTCTATGTGATTGGATGTGCAGTCACATCATAAACTGAACATTCTGAAGTAATATCCCTGCTTAGTTTATGTGTGTTGTGATTAGAGATGGTGAAGAGACAAGGAGAAGAGCCAGAATTAGGGAAGTTAGTGTTTGTCTGTGTAATGATGGTCTCTGTGGTCAGCAGCTCCACTGCTGGATCACAATAATGGATGGTGTCTAATACTCATCTCTTATCTGCCACCCAAAGGGCAGCTACAGCCATTTCCTCACTGCAAACTGCAATCTCTTCTTTATTTGGCACTAAAATTATTAGCTCTTTTAAAGAGTTGTAACATGGAATAATCAATACAAAAGCTGTTTATATAGTCCTGATAATGATCCATTATCCCTTAATCTGATTCTTGAACTTCCTCAGGGTATGAAGGCATTTTTTTCCCCTTTTAAAATGAATATCATATCTTTAGTAATGGCACATGGAAAACCTAAGTAGGCACTCTCCCCAGGCTATATTACCCAAATCATTTTGTCTGTCAAGACAAGATTCATTTATGGGCAAATAATTATATTCAGGAAAGGGAAGTAATAATACAATAATGTATCTACCTAATACAAACAAGTTTAAAGTGAAGCCTGACCTAAGTGTTTGCTGAAATGCGGAATTAAAAAAAAAAAAAAAGGAAGTTCTGTTTGGACATGATAAATCCTATCCTCTGCTAACATGCCTGAAATAGCATGGGGAGTGTTAGAATCTATTCCTACACACGACTCTGTAGTGTGTGGATTGCAATCAGTACTACAGATGTGCTCTGTGACAACTTGAATATGATGGTTTGTCACTTTGAGTATGAAAGCCAGCTCTTGGCACAGTTTAGCTTTTGAGTTCTACTTAATGTTTGTTTTAACTTTGCAATTCTGTGATTAATAGTGTCATATCAAGTAATAAAATAAAAACAAACCAAAGAACTCCACCTAAGCTCTCAACCCAGCAAGGGAGAAAAAAAATGTGATTAATGAAGTAACTATGTGACAGAAATCACACAGCAGTGACCTGAGCAGTGAGTTCTTGAAGAGGTACACTAAACATCTGCAGTTAGGATATCTAGGGATGGCTGTGAAAAAACAACATTTAAAAAAAAATATTAATGCAAATTAATGTTGTCTTTTCTTTCAGACCCTTCTCATTGCAGCATTATTATTGTGCTAACTGGGGTAACTATTTAAAGTTTTACAGGTCTGCTTTGGAGCAGAAAAGAAATGGACTTATGTTCGCATGACTCTCACAATGATTAAACCTTAAGCCAGAGAAGAGGGAAAATAGTATGTGAATTATCAATTCTTTCAGGAGACTCAGATCAAACTGACTATTTTAATCATAAAGAACAGTTTATTCTTTAAGAATTAATTCAAATAGGAAATTAAAGTACCAAAGCAAATTTTCCTTGTGCTCAAATTCTCATACTTCAAGGTTCAGTGCCTCTACATAAAAGCATAAATATCTTTATCTCAGGCTGAACATTGCATTGATAAATAGCATTGGAGGTTGTGCATCCAAGTGTAACATATGACAGAGCCTTGATTTCCCTGGAAAACTCTTTTAAAACCACTTTTTTTTTTTTCTTCGATGACGTTCATTTTTTTCCCTTTATCCCTAAAAAGCTCCTAAAAGTGCCATCTGTTTAATTAAAAGAGCTGCTGTGGGTTTTCACATGAAGATATGAATTTGTGAGCCATGTCTTGCAGCAGAATTGAGACAGGTGAGAGAGACTTTCTAAATTACCATGCAACATTAAGAGTATTTTAATCAAAATTCCACAAAAATCAGAAAATGGTTGAAATTAGAAGGGACCTCTGGAGGTCACCTCTTACAGTCTCTTTGCTGTAGGAGAGCCACCTAAGGCTGTTTTCTCAGGACCTTGTCTAGACAGTTTTGAGTCTCTCCAAGGATGGAGACTCCACTGTCCCTGTGAACAACTTCCAGTGCTTGATCAAAATTTGGGTTGTGAGTTGGGTTTTTTCCACTACATCTTTCCTCAGTTTATTGACACAGCTTATTTAGAACAAGTGCTCTTTCAAAGGCAGAAAATAAGAACATGGCCACTATGGTTCTTCCTATTTGTTGGTACAGAAAGTGGAGTTAAACTGTTGCAACTTTAAATATGGAAATATATTTCTATAACAGTCATCTTTCAGTGACAAAATACATACTGTTTATTATGATGCTAATTTATACAACCTTTCTTTAATCTAATAACTTCATTTGACATTCTAGTAAATTTTCACTAGGACATTGTTGGGTGATTAATACACTCAATGAATTAACAATGTATACTTATTTTTAGTGGTGATAATCAGCTGTGATTATTGACCAAGTTCAGCCTTGACTATATCAATATCAAATATGGCAAGACACAATTAAGGCCAGAATAATATACTTTACAGCAAGCAAAGCAATAAGAGCTGAGTTAGTATCTCAAATCAATTTCTACTAATAGGCACTTTAAGAAAATAATCAAAACTCCTTTACTCTATTTGGGATTCCTTTCTATTAATTTATAACAGATACTAAGCCATGTTTACCACCACCTTCAAAGGAATAATTTTCCTTTTTCATTCATTCCATCATCATTCCATAAAACTTCACTCACAAACTTCAGAAAACATTCTGGGTTAATTTATCATGAGTTTCCTAAAAGGACAGTTCACTTATGTAAGTCTCTTTGTAGGAAAAAGAAAACAATTCTTCTGAATTCAAGGCATTCTGGAACCCTATTGCTCCCAAGAGAGTATTTCCAAACATTTAACTTCTGTCTTTGTAATGAGAAAAAGATTCAGGTATTTTATGTATAATACATATATTTAGGTACATAAGCATGTTTATATGAGCATAAGTGAAATATTCCCTCATTTCTTCTATTAACTATCCATACACAGCCTTAAATGTGTAAAAGCACAATTGGTATCTAAGTCCTTTCTCTTGCTCTCTTTTGACCATACTCTGGTGAGGTTTTTGCTTAGAGGGATACGAGAGTTTATGGTGCATTTTGTTCATAACAGGAATATTATTCTGCTTTTCTTATTTCCAACAACATACACAAAGAGAATGCAAGGAGAAAATACACGTCAGCAAATAAATACTTTCTCAGGCAGCCCTTGCACTCAGGGTTGGTTGTTTTTAAATCTCAGGAGCTCAGTTATCCCTCTCTGATGAACTAAAAATACAGACTGGACACCCTGAGGCTGCTCTTGCATAAGGGAGGGGGATAGAGCAAGAGGGAGCACGGGCAAGTGGAGAGCAACACTCAGCTCCAGCCCTCATGAATTCTGCTCAGTGCAAAAAACCAAACAAATAAACAAATAAACCAACCAACCAGAGCCTGGGTACCTATAGCATATCCATCAACTCACTCCTAAGAGATGAATGAGCATTTGCATCTCTGCCTACCTTTTCAACATTAATGAATCATTAAATATTGTTTCTGGACTTCTCTGACCTTTCAATGATTAAGTAGCTGATCCCTATTGCACCACAGAGTATTTAATTACTTGGAGACATCATACTTAGAAATGGTAAAAACAGCACCTTGCAGGTCTTATGTACATTGTATTTAGATTATATATGGATTCCTGGTAAATGTGGGATGACACAACTGCTAAACTCCTACTTTAAAAGTCTAAAGCAATATTTCTTATCCAAGCTTCCAAATCAGCAGCATTTGTCAAATGGCCATGACAGGATGGCATGAATATAGTGTGGGAAGCACTAATTATAATAGCTCTAAGCTGCTAATTTTGCATTTAAGATCTTTTCAGAATCTTTTTTTCTATGTAAATAACTTCCCTCTCATTTTTACAAAAATGATTTATCTGGAAATAAAAAAAATAGTCCTTCTAAAGTATCCTTCCTATCACTATGGAGATCATTGCTTTTTAGAATCAGAAACTTTCTTATCTACATTCATCTAAGGAAGACAAGATGTTTTTTACCTCAGGTAAGTGAAATAACTTATCCTAAATTCTTGGTTTAATTGTTTGGTGATTTCCAGGGGAGATAAAATTGATATAGGTAAAAATGAGGGGTTCTGGCCAATCCTTTCCCATATCAGTACAAAAAATACACAATCCAACATCCCAAATTCAATGTATAAATATAATCCTCAGGCACCCAGCAGGTAGTATATTCTGGGTGAGGTCTGAAGTGCTCTCACTATAAATTTAAAAGTCACAGAACTATTTTATTAGGAAATGATCAGCAAAGACTTTGTGATACACCAAATGGAATCAGAGAGGACAGAAGGGAAGGAGGAATGAAAGGTTAAAAGAACAACCTAATTGATAAAGTCTGGGAAAAAACACCCAGAAGCAGAATGTAATTTTAGAGACACAAGTGGTGGAGATAATGTCAAAGCTGGTTATTGCTTTTTGTACAGCACAGGCGATAGGACAGAAGGCACACACAGAAAATGGAACTTGGAGCCAGTCAAATTCCAGGGAGAGGAGGCTTTCCCTCAAATCATGTTAATCCATTTCTGGGAGGTGGAGGTCGCTCTTTTCATTGATTTCTGTTTGTCTTAACAATTAGATGTTCTTTGGCAAAAGTAGATTGCAAACACTGGCTCAAAAAATCACCATATTAACTTGCAGAGCTACAGTTGTCTTTAAAACAGCACATCTTATTGTGACTTGGACCTAGAATCACAGTTCATTTGGGAAACTACTTCCTAAAAGACTCCAAATTATTACAGTTGGATTTAGGTCACAAGATACTGAGTTAGGCTGGTTTTGAAACAGCACTGTAAGAAGAAAAGTCCTTATCTATTCATACCATGCCACATTACTTTGTACACCGTGCATATTAGTGCAGAACCTGGAGTGTGCCAAGTGTTGCTTGGATATACCACAAAACACAATTGCAGTTTACAAAAGCTCTCAGCCTGATGGGAATAAAGAAGATTTTGTGTTCCTTAGAGTTCCTTTAGCTGCACTCCCTGTTCAGCAGCATGGTGCCCACCAAAACCTGTGCTGTGTTTGGAGCTGGACACCACAGCAAACCCTCTGTTTGGGAGAGGCAGCAATGGGTCTCACTGAATCACCTTCTGGCAAAAAGGAAGAAATTTTACTTTTCCAGAAACTGCTCTTCTTGCCCTTTTTTTCTCAGAACATCCAATAGTCATAACTCATACCCCTAGAGCAAGGAAAACCTAGTTTTCTTTCAGAAGCCCTTTTTAGTGTTTTAATATTTACCACCATTATAACTGTGGGGTTTCTTAACTCCAGCTCCTAAGCTGCTAGTCCTGGACCTGTGTAAACTTCTCTGCACCTCCTGGTTCTCTTTCCCCTTTCTGTGCAAGCCCCATGCTCAGGCTCAGTATGTAAAATCGTGCCACAGATCACCACCCCTGCTGGAGCCATTGATACCAGCCAGGGGATATTTCCTTGGCAGCAAGACCCACCCTGAGATCCAAGAGACCTGGAGCCTTTGGACTCTGCATATTGCTTTAGCAGGAAGAACTGCATTAAGTCATCTTGGCAAATACAGAGGAAAGAAGGCAAATTATCCAAAGGAAAGGACACCCCACTGCTCTGATGTATTTGTGACTCTTGGCTACATTCCTGCTGCACTGGGAATAATATTTAGCTGTTATTTGCTGTAACTTTGTGAGGAATTTGCAAAGATGAGCTTCGTATTTTGAGCTTTCAATCTGTTAAGAGTGTTCCTAGAAGAAAAGTTGCCAGAGAAAAAGGCAAGGGAAATCTTTATTTAGCACAGAGATTTTCTGAATTAAATCAGACAACAACCTGATTTTTATTCAACCCTCGCTAGCAAGCATTTTATTTTGGGTAGAATTAAGCAACATTCTGTATATGTTAAGCCTGGTAGTACTCAGAATTACCCCCCGAAGTAGCACTGTAACCATACATGTCAGGATACAATTTTTATGTGTTTTTGTACTGTGCTCTACACTGGAAGGTAGGACATTGAATGATGCTGTGGTATAAAGATCAAGAAATTAGATCCAATTAATTATTTGTTTTTAAATACATATGCAACTCAGGATTTTTTTTTTTAATTTTTAAAACACTAGGAAATTATGACTATTATTTTCATCAGCATTTTAGCACACACAAGTGTACTTTATTTTAGTGATTTTACTGAAAATATTCCCACATGATTAAGCTCAGAAGATTATTTTATATATATGTTGTATTTAAAATTGCATTTACTTGCCTTGCTCTTGGTGTTGAAAAATCTGTTGTTCTAAATTTTGATATACATTTGTAACTTAAGATTCTATTTAATTTTATAATCTTAGGATGAAAAATTATACAAAATGAAGATTTAGGGATAAAAATTGCAGATGTATTATTCCTCTGTCTTCAACTTTTTCATTGTGCAATTAAGCACACAGATGTTTCTGACCAAGAACTAAACAGAAGATAATTTAATTCCTCAGGTTTTCGCTAAGCTTACAAAGTCAGCAACACATTCTATAGAACAAAGACAGCTGCCACCTTTTTATAAACAATTTGGTGTTATTCTTGATCTCATAGATTCTTGGAAATTACTTTGATTCCTAAAAATATTGTATAAAAAAGATAATCAAGAGGTTTTCTGGTACTTGCTTGGATTATATCATCGTGTTTAATTGTATCCTTTTCTAAATAAAATAATTCTAAAAGCACAATAAAAACAAAGAAAGAAAAAACCCGAACACTTATGTCATCCCTTCTGTTTATAGGGAAAAAGATCAAAATGCTCTTCTGATCTGTTTAAAAGTACCTTGTTTGTAAAACCATGCAACTGAACCTACAGGTAGATGCTCTCACTCATGGGATGTAATCCAAAGTTATCACCAATCTTTAAAATAGGGTTTTTTTAATGTGTAAGTTATCTCCTCTATTTTTTAAAAGCAGGCAATAGGACTTTCCACAACTTATTCACTCAAGCAGTATTAAGAGTTCCTGGATTTTTCTCAATTTTAGTTGTGGGCATTGTCCCAGCCACAGAGTATGTCTGAGATGGTATTTCTTTGGTTTGACTGTCCCTGTGGCAGAAGGCAAAAGAGAAGCACTCATTCAGGCTACAGAATTTTCCTCAGGATGGAAAAGATTTACAGCTGGCAGAGAGCTGTCTCTAGTCAAAAGCTCTGTTCCATATTAATGAGTGACAAACCCCCAAAAATTCTGATTAATGCAAACCTGAATGATTTCATCCAAAGCAAAACATGAATGAAGTCCTTTACCTGCCAGATTTACTTCTCAATTTACAGAGACATTACTTTAAGGTCATAGCCATTACTTCTCACTGGGCCTCAGCTGATCAACTTTCATCTTAATTATTTACTTGGGGTAGGCTGGAACTTTAAGCTCTGAGTGATAGAACCAAGCTGTGCTAAGCACAGGAGAGATGTGAGGATCTGAGCACAAGTGCCACAGCTGCCACCTGCCCCTCTGAAAAGGAGTTGCATCAATGATGGCAAAAAAAGCATAAAAAGTGACAGCAGAATTTTTACATGTAAGATTTCCACATGGGTTTTCAGAGTGAGGTAGAAAGCTCTACTTATACTTTTTAAAATATATAAATAGAAATATAGAAGAGAGCTTTCTGCCTAAAAGTTTCCACAAAGAGACAGGATAGCTGCAGTTCAGAGATGCCAAGCTAGGCACCTGCTGGAGGGAGGTTCAGCCACAGTCTTTAATTAGACAGTAAAAATTGTAGATTTGTCCTGACGTGTACAGTTACAGTGCTGCTGAGGGGGCTGGTTCTGAGCACTACCTGCCTTTTGTCCTCATGGATAAAACTGGAGAGCCTCAGATGAGTAAATCCTATTAGTAGTACATTTAATATCATCTTTATAGCAATTAGCAACCACTTTTTTTATCCTCCTGAAAGGGAAAATGGCCTTACAGTTAACTGTCACTGAGGTTGTGCTGAATGCCTGAACTATAATATAGTATACATTTTAAGATATTTTTATGTGGGGAAAAGCTTTGATGAGTTTATAGACAGGGAATTTCAAACATTTCATGTTTGAAATAATTCTTTCCAAACTCTGAAACACACAAACATTAAAATCCCTTTGTAGCTTTTAGAAATATCTGAAGGCCAGTCCAACAGGGTGTACTTCAAGAAAATAACTCCAATGAGGAAAGACATCCATCCTAATAGTGTCTAATCAGGAAAGCCAGGGCAAGGTAAGATTATTCTGCTTTATCATGTCTTTTTTTGTTAAATCTGGTTCACCAAGAGAGGGTAATTTAATTTTAAAGGATCAGAAGTTCAGTGAGAGAACACTGGTACACCCATTTAGGGTACACCCCTAAGTGTTTAATAGAAATTTAAAAAATAGGTGAAACTCTCAGCTCATTCAAAGCCTCTGTAGGAAATCAGAGAAATGTCTGTGTTGGACTTCAATTTGTTCTGAAACCACCAAAATGAGTGGGAAGTGTCCTTTGAGTGGCCAGAAAGCACAGACCTGGTGCAGATAGAGAGCAAGGCTGGGTTTTATTTCCTGCTCTGGCTGGCCCCGTTCCCAAGAAGGGCTGGGTGGGGTCTGGTGGTCCCTGCACACCTCACGGATTCTGTGCTCTGAAATTCAGAGGAAATAGCTTTGTCTGCTGAATTAAAAGTTGCTTTTCCCTTTGACATAAGGATATAAATCAGAAGTTCTGTCTTGGATCTTTCACAGATATTCTTATCTATGACAACCTCAGCTTGCACAGGAGTGTGGACTGTTCTCAAGGAGATAGGTCAACTTGATAAAAATCAGATTATTTCCTCCAGACAAACCTGCATTAAGCAGTAAGTGATACCATGTCTGTTCTGCTGAAATCTCCCCATACCTCTTTTCCATTACCATTCAAGCCCTTAAACAGCTCCCCTTTTTTCCCCAGTATTAATTTCTCAGTTTGCTCTGAGCCACGAAAAACAAATAACTTGCTTTGCCACTGTATTCAGAGAGAACCATTTATGTTAAAACACAGTTTCTCAATGCTAAAACTATTGGACTCCTATCATAAAAGTGGTAGTTTCATGTCTACAGCAGTGGGTTAGAGAACCAATTCCTTGTGAAAATCTAAGTGCTAAATGACACTAGAACAAAAAGTAAGATGAAGTCATTACTTTGAAGGAATTTTGAAAAGGATTGCAAGGAGTGATGCCAGTCACAAAACACCTTTTTCACTAACTTCTCACTCAGATCCTCAGCTATGTCACTTCAGCTCTCAAACATATAAGAGCCTGTCTGTACCTATTCCCTACCTCATTTTGGATGAGAAGAGGGCTCTGATTCAAGTACAATCTACTCAGGAGCAAGGAAATTAGAACAGTCCTGCCTATAAAGAATTTGCTCTTCTATGAAAGAGTTTCTTAACACAAATTCAGCCAAATAAATTATTCTCAAGGGTTTGGCTATCCATGTGCAAATATGTTAATCACAGAAACATAGAATTGTTTGAGTTGGAAAAGACCATAAAGATCATCTCATTCCAAACCCCTGCCATGGGCAGGGACACCTTCCACTAGACCAGGGTGCTCAGAGCCCCATCCAACCTGGTCTTGAACACTCCCAGGGATGGGGAACCCACAGCTTTCGACCACCTCTGCCAGTGCCCCACCACTCTCACAGTAAAGAATTTTTTCCTGATATCTAATCTACACCTTCACTGTGTCAATCTGAAGCCATTCCCTCTGTCCTGTGATTACATACTCTTGTAACTCTCTCTCCATATTTCTTGTAGGCTCCCTTCAGATACCAAATCAGGTCACCCTGAAGCCTTCTCTTTTCCAGGCTGAACAATCCCAGTTCTCTCAGCCTTTCCTCAGAGGGGAGGTGCTCCATACCACTAATCAACGTGGTGAACCTCCTCCTCTGTAAAAGATATATGGAACAAACAGGACCAAAAGGTTTAGTTAATAAGTCTGTGTTTGCTACTGGAGACCTACATCCAGTAAGGTTTTAAAACATTAGCAAAAATTATTCCATAAGACCAGCATACAGACAGAAAGGTCTTAGACTCCTGTCTTGGCCTGAAGGAATTGCATATCCCAAATCCCTAAGAAGTGTCATCAGATGGCATGAGAAATCTTCAAAACTGCCCTAACTGTGAGCACGATTCTCCACCTTTCTGCAGAAAAACGTGATGTCTAAAGTGGTTTTGTGGAACATGTATTGCCATTCTCAGCCAGCAAATTCCAGCATCTCTCTGCTTGTCCTCCCCAGACCTTGGGCAGCTGGTGCACAGCATCTCTGGCTGTGCCCTGCCAGTGCCTTCTGCCAGAAAAGCGACCAGAAAATCACTGCTTGTCTTGTCTAAGGGCAGCTGTGACTGCCATGCTGATGAGAACTGGGCTTGAAAGTGTTTCAGATGCAAAACAAATAAAGGGCTAAGTTACAATTTGATTTCAGATCTATAATCTCTGTGAGATGTGCTCTGTGAACTTAGAATCTGCTGGACCATGAACAGCTTACACACAACAACATAAAAGTTTTGCACAACAGAAAATAATTTGACAAGCCTCTATTATTTCTCACCCACCCCCCCCCCTTAATTTTTGTGCTGATATTTATAGACATCAGAGGAAGCAGTCACATTTTCTCTTCCCACACCAGAGTTTTACTTCCTTTTAAACTGAAGATACCTGAGCTGTCCCCCCCCCTCAAGTCTGTCTTTGCCCATGACCAGAGAACACAGACCAAAAATCATGAACAAGTTCTTCACTAAGACTTTCTGAGCTTGAGAAAATATTTTTGTCCTGCACCTAGCTGCAAAATAATTATAATTTCCAATGCATGCCTCTTTCACAATAGAACAAATTTAAAACACACACATGCAGGTCTGTGAATATGTTCTTGCTAAAAATTCCCATCCCCAATGAAAGGAAAAAAAAAACAAACAGACTTTTGACTCCAGTTATATGTGGAGTTGCAAAAAAACTAGCAAACATTAGATTACTACTTCCCAGTAATAAACAACAACAAACACAAGTAATGAATATATTTTATGACATTGCTGCTCTTGCATTCATCTTGGGAGCATTAGAATGGCTACATGAATTTTGCAGTCACGTCTTCATGTGAAGAAGTAATTTATGGCCTAGAGGAGTACGTGAAAGTGATTAATAAGATCTGGATCAGTTTAAACTTTATCAGAAGAAACTGCAGATATTTAGTAGAACTTAATCTATCACTTTCTGGGTACACATATGCATTGGTCATTATGGTGGATTAGGATGGAGTTTTACTTTTGGTTATTCCATACGTGGATTTTTCACTCTTTATGTAGTATAGAGGACTTAATTTTTTATGTTTATCATTTAGTTAAGCAGAAATATTTAACTAAATTATTTGGGAATAAGTACATTAATACATCCAGTTTATTTTTAGGGAAATTAATTCAAATGTTGTATTTTCTCATGTATTGTTAGTGACTTGTGCATTCTTTGACAACTACATGCAAAGAAAAAACCTTTAGAAGCTATTCTATGTTTCATTTTCTCACTTCTTCCACTTTGGTCAAATGGTGCAAAAGGGATTTGGCTCAGCTTGAGCCATAAACTCTAAAAAACAACTGTTTTTGCTGTCTAAAGATAATAAAACCCTTCCAAAGGGCTATTACTACTTTGTTCTATTTCCTCAGTTTTACTTCCTGCATAATTCACTCATGTAATTCCTATGTACAGCAGCTTTTGCAGGATGGAATCCCATCTTCCTGCTGCACATAAACCCTGTGCACTGGGATTTTCTGAGGATGGAAAGCAGAGCACAAAAACTCACACACAAAAGAACACCACAGTTAAACAGGGTTTTTTCTCCAGTATTTAAGCAAACCACTGGTCCCTCCTTATATAAACACTTGAGAAGTAACAAGATCTTTCCTTATCCACAGCATGCTCTCCCTGAGCACAGTCTTATTAGTTCCTGCTAATAAACGAGCATGAATATCCTGCTGGTGGCACACAGTGCATGAGCCCAACCCCACAGAGCCAGGACACCAATTCTGTCTCAGGAATCTGTCCCAGCTGGGTCACTCCAGCCCTGCTGAGGCTGCTGACCCCTTGTGCCCCTCCAGCACACACAAACACAACTCTGCACAGCACAGAAAGCCAGAGCATCCCCCTGGCCCTCACTGACCCCAGCTGCCTGAGGGGGACCACTGAGGAGAAGCAAGCACCATCCCTAGCACTGAGCTGGCACTGAGGTGTAAGCATGGGAAACTTTCCTGGGAGATCCAGCACAGAGCATTCAGAGCTCAGTGAAGTCATCAGGAAAGCTACCAGGGATTGCCATCTTCTGCAAGGAAAACATTAGAAATAGCCCCTCCACAAACCAGAAAATTTAACTGTATTCTTGCCTAAGCTGTATCATTCTTTCAAGGCAGCATTTCACAGGCTTCTTTGTCTTGTACATATTCTGTGTTGTAAAAAACACACATTGCACTCATTGGTTTGGCTTCCTGCAAAGGCAAAAGGGTGAAAGCAAGGCTGTTCTACTTGTCCCATGCCACCAGCACAAAGAATCCCACCTTGTCACCAAAATCCCTGCAGCCCTGAGAAGCTGGAATTGTCTTCAGGCCAAGCCTTACTTTCCCCTCTGCTCCTCACTCCAAAAAGCTTCCACAGGAGATTTTGGTGTCCAGCAGCAGTGGCCTTCTAATAACCAATTTTCTTCAGTTTAATTTCACTGGCTGGTGAATATCAAACCACTCAGCTCATGTTTCTTACTTTGGAAATGCAAGTGTGACTTTTCCTTTTGGGCTGTCTTCCAAGTTTTTTTGCTGCACAGTAAATGGTGAAGGTAGTGGGCCAATAAAGTCAGATGTTAAATGAGGCTTAAGGGTTTTCTTGTCATCATGGTGAGTTATTATCTTTAAACAAGTTTCATTATTGCCATCACTTCCTGGGGGGTATGTTGGGAAAGAAGAAAAGTATTGGTAATAATGACCTGCCACTGCTTTTTTTTTTCTTTCTTGTCTGCTACATGTAAACATAATTCCTGACCACAACATTTCTTGAAGAGATCCCATTCATTTATGAACATCCCTGGTGTCAGAACCCAAGGATCAAAAAAATTTCCTCTTCCCCTTGGCTACAACAGAAAGAAGTAACAGGGGAAATCTACAGCTAATGACATTTACAGAAAATTAGATTTTAGAGGTGTACAAGATTATTTTTCTTTCTCTAGTTGTAGAAAATGTGGCATTTTAACAAAAGAAGCAGAGGTTCACAACACCAGCAAATTTTACAGATGTCAACAAAAATCTGAACTCTCTGTTCAGTCCTCCTTTCTCATAGATAAACTTAGGGTGGAGGGAGGGGATCTCACTTCCCCAGAACTGCTGTAGTTGAAGATTTGCTTTATCCTGTCACCAATTTGTGGTGGAATATCTTCAAACAGCTGCAGGCTGGACCATCAGCATGGACACTGGGGACACTGGGGTTTAGTTCAAGCTTGTCAAGAGGCAGAGAGCTCCTGAACTCTGTTTTATTACCTGCCTTAATATAACACTAAAATGTCACTAATATTTGAAAGTTGAAACCATTATAGCATAATAGCACTTATAAGGCTATAAATAGCACTTATATGCTATGTATGCTATTAAATAGCATATTTTTGATAATAGTGAAATCATCTAAGAGGTCCCAAAGGTGATTCCCTTTTTGATACACAGGAATTTGTCTGCTTGCTACTTTAGCCACTTTACAAATTCCCAGTGTCAAATGTAACAGCTTGCATTGCTTTCCAAAGAGGCAGACTAGGGCATTAAACATATACAAGTGCTGTAATGGTTAAGAGGGCCTGTGAAAACATACTTCAGATGTCCCTACCTATATTTTAAATTGAAAGTCATTATTCATAGCTATGAAATGGTGGGGGAGGGGGGGGAAAGGATTATCCCATTGTGTTATAATCCCTATTCAAGGATTTAACACATACAAGTTCACAGGAGGAAATTTATGCCTCTCATCATTTAGACAGGAGTAAGAATTGTGGGAGCAGTGAGAATAAAACAGCACAGGTTAGAGGGTTCAGGATTTATGGGCTCCATCAGATAACAGAAAATGGGAAGGAGAAATCAAGTGATGTCACAGGAAAACCAGTGCTCACAGAACAGAGGCTAAAATGCATGTTAGAGGGGCACAGATCACATGATGGGAAGCATGTATAAATATATCATACACTTATATAAAGCATTTTAGTGTTTTGTCTTTGCCTCTGACACTTCAGAGGATTTCTAGTAACTCACAGCTAATTGGCTGACAGCCCTGTGCTTTGCATTTTGTGCCTACCATTACAATAGCTATGAATTATAACAACTAACCACAGGTTATGTCATATCATATTACTTTGGTCTGACATGCAAATCGTAAAATTTTTTTCCCCTCATTGCCACATCCATGGCATATATATTTTGCATTTGTACTTGGCCCTTCACAGCTGGCAAGCAAGTTCAGTGGCACTTGACTCTTATCCTGTGGTTAATTCCTCCAGTGAAAGGCTCATTCACTTCACTGTAACAGAGCCTTTCCTGGTGATGTTCTAGCTCAAATCCTGGATGAACAGTAAAATATAAAAATCAGACTAAATTGATTGGTGATTACACCAAGGTTAAAAGCCAGATCCTAAGTTATAGTTGGAAACAGAGGCAGGTGAGCATCTCTTAGAGTCTTTCAAAAGTTCTTTTATTGTGATCTAACTTCTCAATCACAGTGGTTTCTAAATGTAGTAGTAACTGAGATATTTTTAAATTGCAGTGTTCATGTAATTGGAGTCCAGTACCCATGGCAAAAGATATCCACAAGATGTGGGGATTTCTTTGCTGCCTCCACGAAGATATTGAATTCTTTATTGTGGCACATCCTTTCAGAATGAAACCATTGCTATCCACATCAAAGCTACTCCTAGTACAGCTTGGATAAGTGTACAAGAATACAACTCTTCTGATAGCAGATATGCTTAGAAGATTCACCCCTAGAAAAATCACTTTTCAGGTTCCTTTCAAATTTCCATAAAGAAAACCCAAAGCAAGATATAAGAAGCCACCCAAGAAATGTGGCAAGGACTGAAAGTGCACTTTGTAGGTATTTTTATAAGGAAAAGTTGTTTCTCCCACAAAGGCACTAAAGAAGCCTGCTAGAGCAAGGCCTGTGGTGTTATGGTACAGCAGAAATGAGTCTGGCATCTGTCCTGACTACCAGGATTTTGACAGAGGATGGGCATAGAAGATAGGAGGGAGATAAAGCTACTAAAACAAAAGCCCATTCCACTAATGAAAACCCAGAGAGTCACTGTGACACCTGTATGTGATCTATGGCTGCAGAGCATCTTGAGCCAAACCTTTTCCAGCACCACCACAAACCACTGATTCCAGTATTGGCTGAGGAGATGAATATGGGATTAAAAGTAGACAAATATGAGATAAAGGAGGTAATGAGGAAGGCAAAATAAGAAAAAGAAAACAAGCCACTCTGAGAGCAAGAATAGATTCCTGATATTTTATTTCATGATTTTTATTCCCCGCCTAGATTCATATCTGCAGTACAAATAAAGCTTATCTTCCTTTCAGTGTCTCTAGAAAACAAAGAGTCAGTTGAGGGAGAGAAGGTACAAAAATTCATTTACAATCCTGCACTCAGATTTATGCCACAAGACAATGTGTTTACTGTCTCCATCACTCAGTTTTGAGAACGTGATTCAGCCAAGCCCACAAGTAACCCAGCGAACTCTGCAGGAACTTTCACAGGGTCTTGCTGAACTTCTCTCACTAAGTGGTAAAAAGCAATCCTCACATGAACATCATCATCTGCATGCAGACCTTCATTTTCCAACAGCTTTTTAGAAGAGCAGAGGACCAACATGTGCCCACTAGGATACAAACTTTGTCAAACTGGAGCTGCCATTATTAATCTCTAAAATATCTTTTAGCATAGCTTCTCTCAGAACTGCTGTAAAAAATACCACCTCTCTGATCCCCACTCGAAAGAAAAGGGCTCAAAGAACATGATCTGCACCATCCCTGCATGCTGGCTGCTGAGGAGGGACCCAGGGTGCTGTCACAAGCTGGCAAACATGCTCTTACCTGGGTGTCTCCACACAGCTGCTTGCAGCACTGTGGTAGAAAAAGTTAAAATAAAAGAAGCCTGTTAAAAAGAGCAAGACTCTCCTTTTATCTTACATACCCACCACACATCTTTTAGCAGAAATCACTTCAAATTCGCCTAGGTTATTCTGCATGGTATCTAAACCCCCTTGTACAACAGCCTTGAAAAATTAGCAAAGGAAAATACATTTAATGTACTGAGCTTGAACTCTGAACACATCAATCCCAGGGCCTGGAACATCAGCAAGACTTCACCTGCAGCTGGACTTCATCCTTCCCTCCTTACAGGACAAGGCAGACCAACAGGATCAGATGCTTTTTGCTTTGCCCATGAACACTTTTCCAACCCATATGCTATCTGTGATAATTTTCCTATAATTGATGCTGCATGGCACCTCATGTACACTTAAACAGCAGAATACATGGAATTTGACTATAGTGGTAATTTGACTTGCAGAATACTGTCTGTCACAGAGGAAAACAATGTGTTTGTCATCACTGTGTGGGAATCAGACTTTTTAATGCCTTTTTTAAAACTTGTTGTTCTAGATAGTTGTACAGAAAAACCCTCAAAACAGTATTCCTGTGTTAAACAGAACTGTGATGCTTTCCCCCACTGTTTGCAAGGCAGTATTTAAATTGCAAAGAATGATAGATGTTATTGTGAAGGAAATATACAGAGAAACATAAAGGCAGGCTTCCTTGCCTACACTTCTATTTCTTATACATCATCATAATGATAATAAAAAAAGTCATACCCTTTTACCTTCAAACCAGACAGATAAATGCATGCAACTGCAGCCTGCAAGTGGTTTAATCATACACCAACAACTGCTCCACATGTCTGAGCTCAGAAATCAATTTTTTTTCACCTAGACAAAAACAGAATTGTTTGTGCATTTATAGTGCTCTTGAGCAAGTATTTCATCATGCACCTTTCCTTTTGGAAAAAGGCTGTCCAAAACTCTATATTTAGCCATCACAAACACGCTAGTCTTAATCTTCTTGGCATAAATGTAGAAAGCTGTCATCTCCTGAGAATCAGTTGGGATTCTGTCTCAATGTTTTTTCAAGTGATAAAGCAAAACTCCAGCGTCTTATCTAGCACTGAACTTACAGAGTGTTAGCCACATGGGAGGAAGACTTTAAACATTCATTAATGTTTTAAAAAAGGGTCATGAAATGCAGTCAAATAACTGTGCCCAAGGTTAATTTATGTTTTCACAACTATATACAGCAGGATGACTTGATAGCTTATTCTTCAGTTCTGGCTGGGAGAACAAATCTGGTGCCTCAGTTTGAAAACAAAGTGTTAGAGAACAACTAAAACGTGCAGGCAAAATGCAGCATTGAGTTCTTCAAACACCCAATTAGCACCACTGTTCCTGAAATAAGAAAAATATATATTGTGGAAATTTTATATATTCACTGTTCTATTGTGTTGTTGCAATAAAATAACAAAAGAATGGATTCCCACTTGATTGAGAAACTGGCATAGATTCCTTGAGACAAAAATTCCACAGTGGTGTAACACCTACATGGTAGCTGACGTGCTCCCAGATCTCCTGGATTACCTTTCTCCAGGTCATTCCAGGGCATTTCAGCCACCCCAGCACCTGGCTGGGATTTTACAGGCACCATGAAATGCCTGGTTTGCTGGGGCACAGCAGTCTTGGCTGGGCACACCTCAGACCAGCAGCTGCTGCAAAGCACAAGTTACCATAACCTAAAACCCACGTGAGAAAGCTAGTTTTTCTTAAAACACACATTTCAGTTCACACAGAACTTTCCAAGGACATTTGTTTTTCAGAGAAAGGAATCATCTTCAGTTTATCTTAAACTTTATCCTGCTCTACTTGAGACATACCTAAAATGGTGCCTGAGCTCAAATTAGCCCTGAAGACAGCACCAGACTCTGCCAACACCATGGCAGATGTTCAGTGAGGCAATGTACTTCTAGTGGTCCCCTTCACATAAAATACTGATTTCCTCTTCCTCACAGATATTTTCCAGTTCTCAGATGCATTTTCTTTAAGAAATATCAGATTCAGGAAAATATAATCCTTTTAAGTGCATCACCACAGAACTCTGACACAATATTTTATATGGAACATTAAGCAATAGAGAAGTTATAATGGGAACTTCTCTCTACTTCTCTTGTCATCTGTTCTGTGAAGTTGGAAGACAGTAATTTTAAGAGCCTGTGAAGGTAAATATGCCACCACTCAAAGAATAATAAGCCTACAAGATCTTATGGAATGAGTATCATTGAGACAAAGAATCAGCCCAATTCTTTAAAAGGATACAGATGTTTATTTCAATGAAAAGAACTTCCAGAGATGCTATAAAAAGATTCAAAAAGTAAAGTTTTGGAAAGGATTTGATGTATGTTATCACAAGATATGGTAGCCAGAAGTATAAGTGAAGTGGCAGAAAGAAATATCTCCTGTGAAAGCAATTACTACAGTGTTTCTCATATCTTCTCCTAAAATAACCAGCACTGGCCACTGGCAGAGAAAGATATTAAATTAGATTGATTCTGCTTTAGCACAGCAATTTCTTCATTTCATCTCCCTCACCCTTTTGAGTACTGAGGTTTTAACTCAAACCATGCTATTTGCAATGGTAAGCAGCAAAGCTCCTGTTACTCCTAGTTAAAGGATGCCACGATTTTGTCAGGGAAGGACATTAACAAACTTACAGTTTCAGAGAAGAGCACATTAAAAATAATATTAAGATACTGATATTAAGAATGAGAAATACTAGGGCAGTTGATCATCTTTTTCATTTTCGGATTTACCATATGATTAGAAGCTGATGTAGATTCTGAATTTGTCTGTGTTACTTTCAGGGAATTCAAGCTTTATCCTCCAAAGCCCAGGATTTCTAAAAACTGTTTGTACAGCAGCCTGATAAACTGGACTGGGGCACAGTTTATTGCTGCTGATCATTTTTCATGCTCACCTGGGCCATGTGAATGCATGGACAGCAGGGGGATGTGGCACAAGCATGGCAGTGCTGTGCTAGGAAAGGGGAAGGACAGGACTGTGCCTTTCCATGGCAGCTTTTCATGGTGGTGGATCACGGATCAGATATCACCTATATCTCTTGGTCATGATATTAAAGTGTCTGCTCCTATATATATCTAGGTGAAAAGCCAAATACATTTGCCAGCAAAGGACAAAAACATTCATCAGTGCCATGTGCTGCCTGGTCAGCACATTATCCCAGGAAGAGCTGAAAAACTCCAAAGACTGGCCAAAACAGGGAAGAAAACTGACAAAAAAAAAAAAAAAAAAAAAAAAAAAAAAAAAAAAAAAAACAAAAATCGATCCAGGTAACAAAAGTTTCCTTCCATCCCCTTTTCCAAGCCAAACACAAGGTACCTGCCCACCTCTGCATGCCTTTCATCCCAGTTCCAGCTGTGCAGCCACAGCTGTGGGAGCTGAACAGGCCCTGCTGTGCCATGCAGGTGACAGACACCACATCCCATGGGCAAGTTCACAGCATGGGAAAATTGTTTCCCTCCACGTCACACTTGCAGGACTGATCCTGCAGGACAATCCCTTGAAACAAGAAAGGGTTGTTTTTGGGTAAAAACTCACAGAGAATCCCACAGCTGTGATTCACAGGTTTCATTTCTCAGGACAGGGCTTCAAAACAAATTCTTTTTTTTTTTTTGTTCACAAAACCACAATAAAAGTTTGCCACTTCAACTTGGACAAAATAAACAACCCTCTTACTTCTGCACTCTCGCATACCATTACAACTCAGGGTTATAACAATCAGACCTCAAACTATCAGAAATTTCTTCAACCCTGTATCCCCTTGGGGCTTCTTTTATATGAACCCTTTGTGTGGTTAGGTGCAGCAGCTGAAATCACTCATCACAGAGAATATTTTTATTTTAATCTTTCAAAAGGTCAGTAAAGCTGAACAGGAGTAAATTACACTGCTAAAAATGCATTGTCTGTCAACACAGTACACCTTCCCAACAGCTGCTTTCCTCAGTTTTGCTGTCTATTCACTGCAAGAATTCTGCTGCATGGGATATAACAGGTTTATTTTTATTTAGACCATATTTCAGGTTTTGTAGGAAGCAATGGTACCTCTTTTGAAAGGGAGACTTTTCTCCTCTTCTTCAATAATACACAAATATTTTTACTTACTTTAGTAATTCTAGTAAAATACCTGATTTCTGTCCTGCCTCACTACCAAATGACAAATAACAGCCCTAAGCAAATGACCAGTATGGGAAAATCTCTGCAATCAAAACAGAATGGAAACTGTCTCCTAGTCCAGTCTGCTCTTAAATATCCGAGCAGCAGCAGCAGAGAGATTGGACCCCCAAAATCCTAATTTTGCAGGAGTGCTGTATCCCAGAAGCCTGGGTTTCTTGAGCTGTGTTTTCTGGCACTCACCCCCTGGAGAACACTGCTTTTGACCTGAGGCCTTGGAGAAGGCTTCCAAATTTGAGTGATGGAGTTAAAATCACAGGTGTGTAGTTAAATAGAAGTGTGTGCTTTCACATGGTGAAAGGTTTTAAATTTAAGGTTTTTATAATATAGTAATAGGTATGGGACAAGATGGAGGATTTTGGGTGGTGTCTCTTTGGGTGTTCATCTTCCTTCTTCATGATTTCAGGTAGTGGTTTCTGGTTGGACAGGTCACAGGAGTTTGGTTATTGGGTCAAAAGCATAAATAATATAGGTGTTAATTCCCTATTGGACTGCTTGGCTTTAAGAGACCTTGTAGCTAGCTGGATTCACCTCCATTTTGCTCACTTCTAGCTAGTAGCTGGAAGTGTTGCAGACCTCTCTGTACTTTAGATAAGATTTTAATAAACAACCAAGCTTGAACACGAGAAAATTCATCTCCATGTTTTTTACTCCTGGCTCTGAGTGAAGACAGAAGAAACTTCAGACAAACCACTAATTAAGTGGTGCCAAACACCACCCTGTTACACAGGAGGTGCTTTCACTGCCAACAGCTGCCTGCTGCAGCTCAAGGTTTGGCATAAGTGCCCTCAAAGGCTACAGGGCAAGCAGGCAAAAAGGGCACCTCTGCCCTGCTCCCCTTCCCCTCCAGCTCCTAGCCCTCCTCTCTCATGCAGCCTAGGGATGAAATAATCTCAGTTTAGCTGGCTGAGCTGGTAGGACACTCTTCCTGGCAAAATCCTCAACAGCTTCCCCCTGGAGCAGGGAGCTGCAGGCAAGGGGCAGCAGCAGCAGCTGGAGCATCCCTGTCCAGTCAGCTCCTGTCAGACACTCAAACCTGCCCACAGCAAACCAGAGGCACCTGCTCTCTGTCCAGGCACAAGCACACAGCATGCTGCAGCCCAGCCTCAAGTGAGTTTCAATAATCCTGCACTATTATTAACTCTAGATAAAATAATGTAACTACACTGCCTGGCAGAATAGCTCTTTCCCCTCCCTATGCATAGTTGCAATGAAGAAGACCTTAAAATAGAATTACTGGGTTGTTGGTTTTGGGTTTTTTTTTTAATATTTGAGATGAGACACTGTAATGCAAACAATGTTTTGTCAGCTTATACTAAGTATGATGGCAACAAGGGCTTCTTCTGTCCTGGAGACTCAGCATAAAAACACTAAATGTCATCAGTAATGAAAATCAGACAACTCTTGTTTACCAGTTAAGATCAACACTTGTTAAGGGGGATATTTCTGTATGAAAGCAGCCATGAAGTTATGTTTTAAAGAAGGTTTTGTTTTGACAGATCTCTATCTGATGATTTATTGTTATGTATGAGAATTTCTCGGCTGTCTCACACAAATATACCTTGCCAAGGCATGCAGTAACTTAAACTTGTAAAGAAAACTAAGAAGTTATCTGTACTGAAACCTAGAATTATAAAGTTTTTAAGGATTATCTACATTTGTGTAAAGCTTTATATAAAAAAGTGCATAAAGAGGTTTGAAAAAGGCCTTCAAAAGACCAAAGCTGACATGTGAATTTTGTCCTCAGATTTATACTGCCATTGCCAGATAAATCAGCTGCAATAATGTGCATACAAATGCATTTGCTAATTAGCAACTTCTTTTCCTCCCTAAGCTGCTCACTTAAAAGCTGGTACACCCTTTAGACAGGAGCAAATGAGGTGATTCATATTCCCACAGAAAAGTGTCTTTGCATTTGTCATATCACAGAAGTAGATCTGCTTTCCTGCTGCTTCTGCAATATAAAAGAGTTTAAACCCTCAGTTCAAAAACATCGTTGTGTTTTCTGCTGCTACAGAAATGACTTGAATAAGTAGAAACTACAGAAAAACAAAGAATTCTTCTGTGAGCCCTTTGCTCACCAGTTACCACACTACCTGAAATATGATTCAATATGACTAGTGAATCAGTATTTCAGATTTTTCTGGACAATGCACGTTCTCATAATGGTTAGAAGCAGCAATGTGTGTGTCTTGTCTGTGCTGAGCTCACATCCCCCAGGACAGGGCAGGCACCTCTGCAGGACAATTTAACTTGAGAAGCATCATGAGATGCCACAGAGCCCCAGGAATGATTACAGCTGAACAGCCTCCCCTTCCCTTTGCCTCCTGTCCTAGTGGGGGTCACTGCAGCTGGCTCCCCAGCTCCAAAACTACTGCCTACTTTTCAAAGTCATATTGGCATCCAAAAAACTTTTACCAAAACAAATTTCCAGTACCCCAGGTCTCAGCATGAGAAAGCAATACTTCATTCAAATGTGCCTGTTTGCTTTTTTATGTTTTTAACAATAATAGTGGGCATATTTAGTTTCTACAGTGCATTTGAAGAGACATGCATATTTCAAGCTAAATAAGTGCCTAAACTGTTTAGTGATAAGCAAGGCCAAATGGAGTATCTAACACCTGAGGAAGTGAAACTTTCTCATTTAAGAGCTAAAATTGAAAGGAACATTTAAAAATGGATCCTTTCTTAGCTAGAAATATTTTTATGGCATTCTATATTTTGCATTACACACTAGGAATTTACATTGTCATCAAAGATATGTGTAGACTGTCTAGATAAAAGTCCTTTTCTGTGCAGTTATTTATTCTGTACAGTAAATTAAGTTAATCTACTTGTCAGATGCTATGCATTACAGAATAAATGCTTTTAAAACAGGGAAATGTTTGGGGGTGTGTATATTTATTCTCTAATGTTTTTAGTGCTTGAGAAAATGTGACTTGAAGAATAACATTAAAATAACACTAATCTAACGCTCACATAAATAAAGTTCCATAAATTGATGTTGTCACAAATACATTCTTATCTCTCTGGCTTTGTAAGAAAAACCCCTTGACATTTTCTTGTGCTGTTTCCTAACAAACAGCTCAGCAGTGAGCCAGCACAGCAGCACGGTGAGCAGGAACTACAGCAGCTCCTTTAGTGTAAAAAACAGAAATTGTGAGAAAATGGTCTCATTCTCATGGCCACAAGATTCTTACAACCAAAACAACTAAGTTCACCAGAGGAGAAGTCAAGTTTAGGGAAAGACTTTGCTTGGAAGGCTGAGGTGAAGGAAAGGCCCTGTCCCCAGCAGTGCAGCAAGGGCAGCACAAATGCAGTGAAATTTGTGTTTATATTCAGTTTGCTGCACTGACAGGCTGCAGAAAGAGCCCATTGACAGCTATCCTTTGAAAGCTTATGTTTTCACTTTAAACTATATAACAAACAGGCTCCAGAAAGTTTTCTTCATCATTCCTTAGGACTATAAAGTCAAAAGAAAAATACAGTTTTTTGTTTGTTTTTTTAAAGTCTGCCAAGAATTTCCACTTGCATATATTTATTCTTATTTATTGAGTAAAATAATTCCCCCCTCCTGAAAGAATTTCTTTTTCCACTAGTGCTAGAACACTTCAACATTTAATAATTTTAAAATGACAATTCACAATAGTTCACAGAATTACTTGAAATTAATAACACTACCCGCTGGTGAATTAGTGCTGTTAAATTAAAAACGGTGCCAGGCCAGCCCTAGAAACCTGCCTCCTGCCTACATGGGAGCAGATAAGGAATTACTTCATTTAATCTAATTACAGTGCTGTAAAAGAAAAGAGAAATGAGTTCTAAATATTGCTAAAAATGCTCTAAGTGTCCGTTCTCTGATAGATGGAGACATACAGGAAACTGTTATTGTCTCAGATGTAACTGGCTTATTCTCCTTCCCCCTAGCCACTGTTCACTGAGATGTATTTATTATAAAACTGCACCTACACCATTCTGATGCTTTAGAATAATGGGGGGTTTGTTTGTTTCAGATGTTTATGTCATTTTAGCTAACACATCTACCCCCAGTGCATGAATTCAGGCACATCTCCCAGGGAAGGACTGTGATAACAAGACATGTATCTTAAGCTCTAGTTCCATTCTGGTTCTAGGTAGTTTTGCATGCAATTTTTTAATAAAGAACAACACTGGGAACTCTTTTTGCCAGTTGTTTGTCTTGTAGGTGAGCTGCATAACAAGAGTGACTGCCTGTTCCTCACAGAAGTCTCAACTTATATCCCTTCTAGATTTTACTTTTTAATAAAAAAATTTCCATCTTATCCAATCTTCTTTCCCATTATGACCATCAGAGCTTTTAATTTTTACTTTTCTTTTAATCTGTTCTTAAATGGAGCATCTTAAAATGCCAGCCTACTATATGGCTATCCATGTGAGTCTAACTCAGGGTGCCAAAAGTGTAATAAAAACCAATTTTGAAAGTTCAGTTTCCATAGCTCTGATATCTTCACACAGCACCTTTTCATTTAGGTGTGAAGTCATGGCAAACTGCAGAATTCACCATTTGGTACACAACCTTGGTGGTCACTGGTGTTACAGATGAGCTGTGCTGATTTTCCAAGCAACAGGATAGAAACTTTTTCCTTTTAAAGCAATTGGAAGAACAAGCAGTATCCCTCAGCTAACATCAGTGCACTTGCACTGTCTCACAGGAGCCTGGCCCACAAATATCACTGGGACCCCTCACATTCAGCACACTTGCCAATTCCCAAACTTTCTTCTAGCCCTTGGATCAAGGCTAAGGGACTCTGTCCAAATTCCAGTGGCATGCACAAAGTGTGGGCATTGGAAATGCATCTCCCAAGTCAAAAACTTTTTTACAAGATGAGTATTTTTATAGTTTAGAGCTATACAAAAACAAGACTATAAAAGGCACCTTGCTGATTTATTGCCACTTAATCTGGCCTATTTCTACCCAGAAAGAAATGCCATTTCTCTGCAAATGTTTGTTCTATATTTAGGACCAAACATTCAAAGGAATGCTGGCTGAGCCTGACATACAGTTGCTATGCTATTTGTTTATCTACCAGCTACATCTTTTCTGGACCAAAATAAAAAACCAATCCTTTTCTAATGTATAGGATATGGTAAAATTTTCATAAGCGGTTCTATTATCCTCAATCAATTCTCTCTTGTACCCATCCTCTATAATTTTGATTTCTTTAGAGCTGATAAATGTGCCCAGGTCTTCCCCAAGGTGTTGCTGTGATTTTGAGTCTCTCCATCAGCCATATTTGCATACTTATGCAGATCTGAGTGCTTTTTTTCTGCTTTCTTGCTCCCTTTTATGGCTCCCTCACTTGCAGATTGCAGGCAATCTGCAAGGTTGTGTGGCAAGCATTCAATCTTGATAGATACCAATTTGGTGTAATATACACAGAGGGCATCTGTCATGGCTTCTCCATATAAATTACATCTAAATTGTGTGGAGATAGAACATAAATCATTCATTCAAAAAGTCATAGGTGAGTAGCTGCATAGTTCTTGACAATAATATTTTCTCTTTGCTGAAAATTAAAAAATATATGTTCATATGTCACCCACACACTCAAGTTTACATTCAAGCCTAGATTGAAATATTTATTTGGAAGCACACTAGTGTTTGATGTGAATTTAGTGCAATAACATATAAATTTGGTTTGTGAGTACTCTAAATTTTAGTGTTGATGCATAAAGGAACTCGTGGGAGCAGTGCATCACCAGGAGGAAGGCAGAAGGCACCATTGGTTTTAACTGCATGAACACATATGAAGATGCCAGCTGATGGCTGGTCAAATTTGGCTTAAAGATCCAAAAATATTATCCTTGCAAGACACTGATTAGGTCTAAAATTCTTAAGCTATAAATTTAATTTAACAACAATACAGGTTTTCAGCTTCAGTTCTTTGTCCACATTCATGCTCCACCAAAAAGATCACTTCAGGTAGTGCATTCTAAACAAGAGGCTTATTTTTCCTTTCATCTGTCACTTTTAAGCAAAACCAAAAAAGAGCAAAACTCTAAACCTTTGCACATAAATAAGCTTCACTAAATCATCTCATTACTGAAGCACCACACCAATATCCATTATAATTATTAGACCTTAACGCTGAAAATCTAAATGTGGCAACCTAGTGATGTAATCTAATATTATTACTGCCTGCATTCTTCCTCTCATGCCCCTCAAACTCACCTAAAATGCCATTTCACATGTAAAGTTTCAATATTAATTTTAATATTAAAAAAATGCCTGTTTGATCTAAGTTCCAGAATCAAAAATTACTTACTCTTCTCATTGCTTATTATGCTTCCCCAAAGAATAAAATATTTTCATTCAAAGACAGTTCTAAAAAGTATTGTTGGATTTTTTTTTCCCCTTTTATTAACATTTTCCATTAAAGACATGCCTGGTCTCCAGTTTTACAAGAGCTCTGTGCCACTCCACTGAGCCCACATCCTGCAGCAGCACAGGCTGTTCGTGACTTAAGTACCTCTTTTTTATTTCTGAAGCCATCAACAATTATTAAACTCTGTGAGAATAAATCTCCTTATTAGCATGAAGATTATAACATCTTGGGTGCAGAAAAATGTCAGCTGCTTGTCAGAAGTCATTTTGAGTGTGCTCTCTTGACCCATTCCCAATTTAAAAGCCTGCTCCTGTGGAACAGGACAGATAATGAATGCAGCATGAAAACAGCCAGTAAATGAGCAGTACAAGAAATTTGTCTTTCTAATTGAAAGAGCATAAGCTAAAATTATAGTACATTAGCTAACTATCCAAAGTGCTAGAAATGTCATGAGAAATAAATAACTTCATCTTGGAGTGTCTTCCTCAGGGAACAGTGGACACAAGCCAGAGGAAAAGCAGCAGAGTGAGCTAAGGTCACTTTATTTCTAAGTGAGAAGCCTATATAGGATGCTAATTTGGTTTGATTTAAGCTTTCCTGAATCATCACACAGATAAAATCTTAATGATTCTTCCATTCAAAAAGACTTAGAAATATCAATTTTAATTCAGAGAATCTTCCATGAAAGAACTCTGCCACACTGCACAGTCCTGGACAAAACCACTTGGAATTGTATAAAGGGATCTACTGGCTTGGTATTTATTTCTAAACTACAGGAAAACATAAAAGTTGGGAATGAAAGTAGTGTATTTTAACACAACTTTAGCAATTGTAAATCTACCAATGAGGGCAGAATGTAAACATATTCATTAAATTTGATAGTGCTGCACAAGTTAGTGTAGCAAGGGAAGATGTAAGATTTGGTCAATATGATACTGTCCTACAGGACTTTCTTGGAATAATTATGCTGCCATAAAAATGAATGGCAATAATAACACTTAAGTATACTTTTGAGATAAAACCTAAATAAAAACATTGGTTATGTCATATTTATTTATTGTGTAGGCTTTTTCTTCTTAAAACACCAGTCTAGAAACAAGTGTGTCCAGTACTGTAAGGGAGTAAGCCATGCCACATACACCTTTTGTAATGTTAGAAATACATAGGGAAAACACTATTAGAATGACTTCATAAAGTGATTTAAGGGAGAAGATTTTGACTAGGACTGCACTGAGGTCATAACAGTGGTAGGAAGGAACTGCTGCCAAGAAGACATGCTGATACAACCATCATTAAAGTCATCTGTTTCACCAGTTTTAAAAGTGGGTGGCTCACTGTTCTCTGACAAAGTTTACAAGGAAGCCTCCTCATTCTACCCTTAGGGACAATCCTCCAGTCTCATCTTTTCAGATTTTAAATACTCTTGGATTTTACATTTTTGACATTCACTTTCTGAAATAGCTTCCCAGGTGTTTGAGCACTGCTATCACAGGATTGTGAAATGTGAAAGGTGGATATGTTTTTCATATGTGTTCATACCATCCCCTCATATAACTGAAAAAATGTTTTGTTCAATCCTAGAATAATGCTCATGTTTAACATAGTTATTTTTCTTTTGAAGCTGCCAGCAAACCTGTAAAATCAGTCATCCACACAGCAGTTGTGCTTTAGTGCCCTGCCTCTTCCCTGCCCCTCATTCATCTTCTGTGAGGCTGATAAACATGTCTCCTCTCAGATATTATCAGATGCTGCCTAAAACACCCCAGGATTCAGCTTAAACACAAAACACCAGGCAAAAAAACCAAAACTTCTGAGCAATCAATTAAAAATGCCACTTTATCTCTAGCTGACACCCTGAGCAGATACAGCTGCAAAGACACTGGAAAGAGAATTATGTCAAACTCTCCTGACAGCTCTGACAAGACTGCCCAGGATGAAGCAGCTTTTTCAAACTTCTTGTGCAATAACTTCCTTCTTTGACTGCAGCACCTGAGGATGCTCAGAGGGATGCTCTGGGTTACACAACCTCAGAAGTTCTGTCACCCTTTCTGTAGCACAGCTCCTGCTCATCCCTTTCTGGAGACCTGGATTCACCATTAACATCCCAAAGGCAGCAAAGAGCCTTTCTTTAATATTAAGACATTTTCCTCTGCATTAGTTCTGCCACAGAGGCCATGTAATTCTGTAAGGAATGTCTGTCTGCACATCCACTGCAATCATGTTCATTGTCAAGCCTCTGTGATAGAACTGTAGGAGTAACACAAAGGATAACAAAAATAAATATGATTGAAGAGGTTGCACTGATGTGCAGAAATCAACACTTATCCCCTTCAAATATGAATGCAAAGAGCTGTTCTACACTTGGTGCTATCTTATCTAAAGAAATAGTAGGAGTCTTTGCCCTAATACTTGAAAATTGGAAAAATATTAACAAAGACTCAGATAAAAATCACTGAAACTTCATCACTCCTAGGGAAGTCATGACTTTCTGAAAGCTCTGAGAACACTAGTTAGGTTTTTATTTTCTTTTTATCTGATCCCTCTTTCAGCTCTAATGCCAGCTCCTCACAAGAGTAGGACTAGAGACTTATGTGTAACTTCGAGGGCTTCTGCTGCTATTTTAGTCTGTGAAATCAGCATTATCCCATCTAAAACACTTTTTTGGGTGCTTGTGTGGGACCTCTGATTTTGTGTTTGCAGTTTTATACCATTGTGTTTAAAGACATTCCAGAAGAAATCTAAACTCTCCTCCCAGCAGCTGTATAAGATGTGTAC
>VZTT01023987.1:7364-37023 GCA_013400855.1 Buphagus erythrorhynchus
ATTCTGCAGTCCCCTCAGCATGTTGCTCAGAAACAGCTGCAGAAGATTCAAGGCAGCTCTTTTTTCACTGGTGCTGAAACTGCGAGGGAAGTGACTTAAATATTGAGTTGCAAGACGCTGCTGCAGCTGTGATGTCAGATAAGAAAATGCAACTATTAGTAAATCTTCTGTATGACTGCAAATGTTTCTTAAAGGCAGTACTGAAAAAAGCAATTTCACATGTTCAAGCCAGTACTATTCTTTTTAAAGTGCTGAATAATTTACGCCTTCAGATGGACTCTCCCAACAGTTGTGAAGTGTGTGCTAGGGAGCTCCCTCGCAGCTCACCAAACAGGGTGCTCGATAGGAAGGATGTCTGTACCTTTTTGCTGACAGCCATGGCTTCCTGCCTTTGTTTGGGGAGAGGTTGCAGTGGAGAGAAGCAGCAAGTTTGCTGTCTGTCTGATGAGCAGATAACCTGCACAACTTGCAGCAGGGGTCAGGGGACTGGTTTGACTTTGCCTGCCCTCTCTGTCACGACAGCAAGTTGCTTTGCTGGTTACAGCTCCCGTGTGTACAGAGGGCTGGACACAGCTCCCAAGCAAGCGGATTATCCAGAGAGAATATGAGGTGCTATCCTTTTTTTCTGGGCACACAGGAAATGTTGTGGGAAAAGCTGAGTTGCTAGGCAGTTGTTTTGCTGGTGATGCGGGAACTAAGCCAGCGCAGAGCAGGCCACAGAGGGGCTGTTCTTCTCAGGCCACAGAAGAGCAGAGCCTCAGCCTCTTCTTTGCACTCCGAGTTTTCCTCCGTGTCTGACTGTCTGGAAGCCCTTGATGCCATGTACCACTGCTTTTAAAACTGGTAATTCAATTGTGGCACTCTTCTTTCCACTCACCCAGAAAGTTCTAATTTCTGTAACGTGTCTGATCAGTTTTTAAGTTTCCATTTACTCAAGCAAATCTTCTGTTGTCACTTCTAGAAAAAGTGAGATTTAGAAAAGGAAAGAAAGCCATTAACTTGAAAAGTGGCAAATGAAAAAAAAAAAAAAGGAGACTAAAAATTATTATGATTTATTGCGTGAAAAGAATTATAGAGAAAATAAATTCTTTAGCTGTATGCTCATCAGTGATAGTTCAGGTTTTGTTGTAGCATCACTTTAAGGATTCATTCTGCTTAAGGTTAAGTAAAGTAAAATACTCCCCTAAACACACTTATTTAAATCATGAAGTGACACGTGAAGGCTCAAGACAGTCCCTGTAGTTTATGTGAAGAATTGCAAAATGCAGAGACTTATGATGGTAGCCTTAGTAATAGGGATTAATTTCCATTTCTGAGACCAAGTAGAGAGAACTGTACAAGACCCTGGGCATCACACTCTATTTCAGTGAACTGTGAGAGTTAGGTACTTCAGCTGCAGAATTAGGAATGCAATGCCAGACAGTGGGAAGCCAGAAAGCTGCTCTCCAGAACAGTCACAGACACTATATGGACACTCTAATGTGAAGAAGAGAGAGGATATTTTTCAATGTCACTATTCATCTTGTCTCCCCTGTCTCCCTCCTGTGAGTCTCTAAAAGACTTAATGTAAGAGAAACTACCATTAGATTTGGTGCTCCTGGGCATCACCACTGACAATGCCAGCAGGGTCTCATGGTCAGACAAGTGTGGAGAACAGGATCTTGCACTCTGAGTCACCTTCCTACTGCCTGGTGGCAAATTTTATTTTAAAGGATTATTGTAGCTTAGTGTTGGTGCTGCCAGGGCAAGTCTTGGTCAGTGCCAAGCCTGGCAGTGGTGTGCATGGTTTGCCAGGAATGCTCAGGAGGAGGGTGAGTTTCATGCAAAAGGGAGCTCTCATTCCTGCTGCCTTTAATGCACCAGCTCTTTGGCAGCCTGAGAAACCAGAAGCTGGGTGTCATCTTTCACCATTACTATATGCAACTTCCTTAATTTGCTTTGATGTGCTGCAGTCAATATTTCCTAAGCAGTGGCTAAGAACATTATGCCATCTTTTCAGCTCATGTTTGTTAGTTTCAATTTTTGCTGGCATAGTAGCAGAATATAAAACCTTATTCACACAAGAATTCAATTTCTTTCTTGCTTCACTTCATAAATAAGTCAATGTATGGAATTGTATTACAAAAGCCCTACTAAATAATAAATAATGCATTTGGTCTGCCACATGATTCTATGCTTGTCTCTTTGCTCAGTGCTCTTCTAATTCACAAAATGGGTTTTGTATCACAGTGCATGTAAGTTTAGATTCTTTGCTGTACCTTTCATAAAACTCGTGCCTGCTCTGAACTAGATGTTTCTGCTAAGAGTTTATACAGAGCAAAAATCTCTATTTATTTTACAAAGTCTCTCTGAAGTTTTAGTTAAGTAATGTTTTTTAGGTTTTGTTGATTTGTTTTGGTTTTTTGTTTGTTTGGTTGGTTGGTTTTTTGATGAGATAATGAAGTTTGGTGTTGGTAAGCCCCCTGACTGTCACGTACAGATTCTATTTTGAAAGAGCTTGCAAAGTTCCTAGAGGAGCTGAGAGTTTAGCTGTTCTGTGTCGATTGTGTGCCTCATCTATATGAAATCCATTCATATCATCTGTGTGCTTCAGAAGACCAAATGACTCTGCTGCAAGGGGTCTAGAAAGCAGTTTGAGAGAAATGTTTGTGTACCACGTGCTGTTTGAACTATCCAGGTGCTGAGAGCTTGCAGGGGTAACTGCAGGCAAAATCAAAACCCAGTAAGTGAATAATTGTTTCTCTTCAAAAGCTTCTACTACATCTACATGTGCATTATTGTGCTCAAACTAAATAGAAAATTGACCTGAAAAAATCCATCTGGTACTGACAGTATCATGAGTGATTCTTCCCTAGAACTCACTTTCCTCTTGTTTATCTCAGTGACAAAGGTTCCAGCAAATCTCCTGGGGCTTCATAGCAGCACAAGCAGAGAGGGGAAATCAAGGCATTAGTAGAACATGCCAGAGATACTTGTGACAGAACTGGACTGTGAGAAGATGGTGAGGCACAAGGCCAGAACAAAATGCAAAGAAATATCTAGAGGTCCTTAAAAAGTTCTGTCTTGAATATGCCATGAAAGTGATTAAGGTACCCTCAATAGTAGAAGATATCCTGGCCTGTCAAAAGGCAGAGGCAAGGAACACGGTGAAGGGGCATGCACACTCTTAGTGGGTAAACCCCCAAAACTTTACAGAAAATGCAGGCAAACAGATAAAGTGGAAGTAAACTGTTTTTTGAGGAACTTTGAAATTGCAGAATTATCGTCAGATTTTTCAAGGTGAGGGAGGTATTCAAAGTAGTAAGGACTAAGAAGGAAGCACTACACAGCAGAACCCAGAACACCAATGGTGAACATCTGATGATCTCAGGAAAAGACACTCCAAAGACAGGATTATATTCAAAATACAGAAGTCTACAAGCAGAATGATGATGAGGAGGATTGCATTGGAGGATAGCAGAGAAATTGAATGCCATCCAGAAATCAGTGAAAATAAAAGGTCCAAAGATTGGATGGCTCTGAGCAAAATGATCCAGGGGAAGAGGAGCTGGTCTGTTCAGGAAGGTACATGAGCTATATAATACGCAGAAAGGAAAAAAAATAAAAGATTCTTAAATAAAGAATGAGGAAAGTCAATTGTGCTGTTAGTGCCTAAGAAAAGTGAACTGCTAAGCTGCACAAATCACCAGAGGTGGCTGATCAGTGATATTAGGTCCTTTTCAAACAACTTTGAGCTGTTAGGTCTGCCTTAGTAAAGCACTTTGTGGTTCACAAAGCGCTGCTGTGGAATCAGTGGATGCAGGTAAGCTTGGCTCCCAAAACCTTCTCAGGTGTGGTAAGATCAGTGGTCTTGACAAACAACACAGGCCAAGCAATTTGTTCAAGGTGATAACTAGCAGTAGATAGGATGTCTGTTATCTCTCAGCACTTTCATAGCCTTCTTGGAGGAACTCATTAATGGAGTTATAATGGCAGAAAGGGAATAGGAAGATTTCTTCACAATAGGAAGATTTGTTTTGTGAACACAGAGAATAGAGGCGTGAAGACTAAAGGCAACAGCTTCTGCAGACTGGTGAGTTGAAGTGCTGATTAGTATGTAGAAAGCCTGGCAAAAACAGTGGCAATGGAGAAATGAGAATTATATGGATAGTAACAAGGCAGTGCTGTGGCTGAAAGGGATCACCTTTTGTGCAAATGCAGCTTGATCACAGAGGATAGAAATTGTTTAAGGAAACCATAAGGGATCGTACTGTGGAGGTGCTCTTGGCTTATGCAAGTTCTCTACAGAGGGAGAGGTTACCAACTTTCATCCTGTGGTTTACAAGCCCCTGGGAATGCATGGACTGGAATGCAATGGGCACTGGAACAGGGAAGTGGTCACAGAACCAGCCTGACAGAATTCAAAAAACGTTTGGACAACACTCTCAGGCATATGGTGTGACTCTTGGGATGTCTTGTGCAGGGCCAGAAGTTGGATTTGATGATCCTGATGGGTCATTTCCAGCTCAGCTTATTCTATGGTTCTGTGATTCTAAGTCCATGCAGCACCTGTAAAAATGCAAGTTTCACTGTAAGTGAAACTTAGCATTTGTGAATGGTCTTGAGAAAGCAGAGAAGAGGATTAACAAAAAAAAAGATAGAGTGGCATATGTTGCAATTTAGTTCCACCTATAAATTACTGGAGCAGATCTGTAAGATCTTGCAACTCTCCCTGGACCCTATAACAAAAGTTGCTCTAATAATATAGACCTAGTGTTTGCCTTCAATCAAAAATGTTGCTACTAAAGCTTTTAAAGAGAAGATATTTTCCAATGTGTATCATCAGTACCTTAATTTGGGCTGGACTAAACAATGCATTCATCATCCTCCAAGTCATTTCAGGCACTAGTCTTGCCTCCATCTCCTTCTCAACAGCCTGCCAGGAGGCAGAGGATCTTATCCAAAGACTGTTGCATCTGCTGCTGACTCTGATGGAAATACAATAGCAATATCTTTAAAATACTGCTGACTTGTGTGGCAGGATAACATTTGTTAAAATACTCCTCTGCCTTATTTAATTAACTTGTATCACTTAGTGTCATCATAGTTCTAATTTTTCCATCTGCTGTCCTTAGATTTATGGGCAACAGCATGGTGTCTCTGAAAGAAATTCCTTGGAATAGTTTGTGCTGTCATGTCTTGTGAGGGACAAGGACACAGGGAATTGAAATCTTGTTAGTCCTCGCATAAGCTGAATAAGTCTTCTGAGAGGTTCTTAAAAGCAATAAAATGTTCATAAAGCATTGGTAGGAGGAGCATACACTGGATGAAATGCACACAGGAGAAAAGGTTGCACAATAAAGACCTTAGTGAAGTGCTAAGAATTAAGTGGAAGTAGCTACCTTCCTTTTAAGCTTCTCACTATTATAAGTCCCTCTTCAAGCAGAGGTGGAGTTTTGCCCACTTTGTCCATCACCATCTACATCCAGAGCTGCTTGCTGGTTGTCTGTGCCATCCCTTTCAAATGCTGATGATGCATTTCTGCCCTCATTTCCTCCTCTGCACACACATCTGTCACACAAACACCTTACAGTGGTACTCTGGTGAGTCCTCCAAGATACAAATAACAGGAGCTACCCAGGGAGGGAATGAAGTAAATGGCTCCAAGGATTGGAGCCTACAGTTCCAAACAACAATAAGAATTTAAAAAGTGATGCTAAGGGAAGTAAAGACACTTTAGAAAATGAGAAACTGAGCCTTCATTTCTGACTATGGTTTTCAAAGCAATTATGGTTTCCTTCCCTCACTCTTCCAAGCACATTAGCACATATTTCCCCCAAAATAGCAAATTATGATGACTAGAGTACAGAGAGAGAGCCAAAGGATTTACTAATATATATTCTATGCATACCAGTGGTGGTTATGTCATAGAGAAAAAATGCCTGGGATTTTTTTTCCCAGTTTTTATAGCAATAACCAACAGAGGTCAGGGCATTTCCTAAAGATTTAGTGACTGCTTGGAGTTAATATCCTTCACCTTACTTATGGACCACCATTTGCTCCCATTCAGCCATTAATCTGCTGGAAACACTTTACACAGCAGTCACCATTTCCTGTGGAATAGCAGCACGAATCAGTACAAATGGTGTTTGGAGAGCTACCCTGCACGTAAAATGCACGTCATGTGGAAGAATAAAGGCAGGAAACAAAAGCCTCCTGGACACAGGACTGGCCTGATTTTTGTGGGACACAACCCTGTCCTTCTGCTGGACATTCAGGGAAACAGGCTGACCTTTTCTGACCCCCTTTTACATAGCAGCCTCCTCACTCAGTGTTTAATAAAAGAATTCAGTTTTATTGCAATTTAAAGAACAGAACATTATAAAAGGTTAAGCACAAAAACTCTTGCAAAAGAGCTCTGTTTTCAGGCCAAGAGGTGTCTTTACTCCTGCAGAGGCTTTGAAGCTGTAAAAGTGCGTCTTTCCATCTTATGTAAATTGCCTGGCACCTTTCAAAATGATGCTGTCCATACTCATTAATTCAGTTTTCCAAAGCTCCTAGGGGCAGAGCTGGAGGGGAGCAGAGAGGGCCATAAGTTCAGATGTCCCATAGCAAGAAAAGCTTCTCTGAGCAAACACCCAAGCAAGGCAGATGGTGAGAAGGTAAAGGCATGACCCCAGAAGAGGACATCCAAGTAGAGTGAGGAGGAAGCTGTAAAGAGAATGTGATTACCCACAGAGGGGCAAGGAATGGGGGAAAAACAACCAGGCTCATGAGAAACTGAGCAGAAAAAAAATATAATCAAATGTTTAGTCTCAAAAAAACCACATAAAATATGTGCCCAAATTATAGAACTTCTGGTACGTGCCTGAATATTTCAGCAGTTATTTCTTACAGTTTTGAATAAATATTTCTATAATGCAATAGTATGATTTTGCTACTATTATCTTATTGTTTAGAAGGCTTTTGTTTAGTTCTTCTGGGCAGAATCCAAAAAAGATTAGTAACGTGTATTTCAATCTTTTGTTTTGGAAATTATCTTACACACGTGAAAGAAACACATCTCTGGCGAGCAGTGCTGCTGGAGATGGTGAGAAAGAGTAACCCTGTGTTGGTATTCCTGCTGGCACTACTCCACAGGCCCCAGCCAAGAGACTGAGATTATACAGACACGGGGTGTCAGGAAGAGTCTGCTTTAGAGAGGGGCTTTTATTCTCCTTTCATTCCCTGCTTTTAAGCCTGGGAAGCAGAGCAGATGCCACAAGGGCTACACTTCCTGCATCAGGACTCATGGGCTGGCACTGGCATCTGGAGAGGCAGATATCCCAGGCTGGAGGCCAAGTCATGTGTAACACCTCCATAGGGTTCTGTGGCTCAGTGTGGGACACCCACCTCACCCTTCTCCCACAGGGCCATGAACCAGTGAGATCCTATGGCTGTGGCTTCAGGAGACAGGGAAAAATTGCATATTATGAGTTAGAATATGGCAGAAATCAGTATTATGAAAACTTCAAGCAGCCTGCTCTGACATGGCAATGTATTCTGGGACTGTCCTGGCTGGACGCTCTATCTCTGCATCCAGCCAGCACAAGTGTCCACTCAGACTCTCCTTGGGTTTAACTGATCACTTCCTGGAATTTCACATCAGTTATATCAGGAGGAAAAAACTTCTGACAAGCATTAAATCAAAGATAATTAAAGTCTCTAAACTGGAAATTCTTTTATTTGTTTAACTGTGATGATCACAGGGCAGTTCAGTGGAAAGTCAGGAGGCATGCAGGAAACAGGCTGCTCTGCTGGGCCAGGCTGGGGCCATCACTGGGCTGCAGTAAGCCCTGAAGAAGCAGGGAAGTGAATGACCAAACCAGGGAACAGGGCTGGACACCTGAGCCATGGGGCAGGACACTGAGCTTTGGTGCAGGGGAGAGCAGAGGGAGAAGCTGGGTGGGAGAAGAACTGAGTGCTGGTGCTTGTGTGGATTACTGGAGTACAAGTCCCTCCTCTCCTGTTGCTATCTTAACCTATTAGTGCTTCTGGGTTTTTTTTGCTGTAGCACAAAAGGAAACATGGGGTTCACCAACTCATATGGTTTCTAATTTAGGTTGTGCATTAATACATGGAACAAATAAGTGGACACTTAGTGGATATATTCACTTAGGATATGGCTATATACTTCATTAGCTACTTTGAACTATGTTCTTTATGGGTGTTCTTAGTATACAATATATATTACAGTAACTTACTCTGCTTTCCCAGTGACTATGAAAAAGCCTTGTGCAGATGACTTTGTGGGCTGCAAATTCACATTCTGGCTACTGCACAGTACATTATTCACTGCAGACAGACCCCAACTTAAAGCATCAGCACTCCTTTGCATGGATTAAGTTAATTTGCTTGAGCTTGTAGCTCTGCTATGATCAGGCACCAGCTGCAGTGGGTAGCTCTAAGTGGTTTCAAAATAGAAGCAGAAAAATAATAGTAACTAATCAAAATGGAATCAATTTCAACTGGTGATCTTGTCAATGTTAGGTTTATGGTTGTAGTTGATCTTAAAGGTCTTTTCCAACCTAAATGATTCTGTGGTTCTGAATTGGTTGTGTCATTGTAGGTGTCCTGTCAGATGAGGTTTGGCAGCTCTTAAGTGGAGACACACAAAGGCCAAGTTCCAAGTCTTTCTTAACTCACATTCAGGACACCTGTCATGCATGAGATACAATTCTTCCACCAACATTCCATCAGTATTTTGTGTTTTGGCTGGAGCAATCTGCCATTTATATTTCCTAAGCCCTTCTTGCTTCTTGTGTGTCAGGGAACTTTTGGCTCACATTTCCAGGACTTGAAAAAAGTAACTGAAGCTGAGATAGGAGGCATCTTTCTTCAGCCTATTCTCTGTTTGGCCCAAGCTCCTGGATTTGGAGGACTTGCAGAGCTAGAGAGCAAAAAGCTTCTGTGGAGACAACCAGTCCCTCCTCCTTCCTCAAACTTATGGAGAGCCACTGCTTGGAGGTGGTGTTCAGGGAGAGGGTTTTAGTGGGATAGGCGAGCACCCAAAGAAGTTCCCTGTATTGAACACAGAAGGAAAATAAAGGTTAATTGGTTGGAATTAATCACAGTTATAAAGGCTAAGATAATTAACTCTGTGTTTAATTAGGAGATCATATCTGTGAAAAGGGAGGTTTCGTGTGCTAATAGTTTCCTGCAGTGCATAAATGCTGAGACCAAATTAAATAGCATGGTAAAAGTAAATGCTGAAGTGAAGGGGTAAAAACACACAGTATGTAATGCACATGGGCTTGTAGTAGCAGGAATTTATTTTGCCATGGAAAATGACTGAAAAGGCTTGGGATGATGTTGTGTAGGGCTAGGAGTGGAATTCAAAGATCTTTGAGGGTCCCTTCCAGTACTGCTTATTCTGTGATTCTGATGAGTCCAACTTGATCAGTAGCATGAATGGTAGCATAACACAGGGAGTAAGTCCTTTTCCATGTAGCCAAAAGGACTTCCCAAATTCAAAATATGTTCCATGCGGATTGAAAAATTGCTACCAATCATTGAGCAGGAAAAAAATAAAAGAGTCAGAGAATGCCGTATGTATTTACTGTATTTACAACTTTCTGATCTCCAGTCTCTATATTCATGTTGCAGACTTTGTGCTGTGCAACCTCTGGTTGAATGCATCACCCCAGCACAATTACACTGGCACTGCAAAACTCCACATCACAACTGCTCCCAGCTCTGAATGAGTTGTGCAGGTGTGGTGTCAAAAACAAGCCAGGTTTCAGGGCCTGTCTATCCTATTAGGAACGTTTGGTGGGTCTAACACCACCTAGTGAAGCTATGAAATGGATCCAGTGCTCCATGACAGAGGCTATGGAGAGTGCTTTCCAGAGGGAAAACATTTGGGGTAGTGCAAAGCAATAAAATTCCAGAGATAGTATTGATTGTATTGTTTCAGGTAGATCTCAAGGGCTTGATCCTGGTTTAGGGTTTGGGGTTTGTCTTACTTCATTCCTACTTTTTTTACTACTAAGAGAAAGATACTGCCCTGGACTGGGCTGCTATTTCACAGTCCTCAGGTCAGCATATTGAGATCCTGGAGAGTCTGTAGATTAGTTCCTTGAGAAGTGCTAGAAGCTGTATTCTTCAGGACATTTGAGAGGATGCCAAAGACAATAATGTTAAATAAAAATAAAATAATGATATTTGCAGGGGATTAACTGTGTCACCAAGTAAGTTGCTTCTAGATGTGCCTTTTGTGTTTCTTTGAGCCAGAGAGCAGGATCATAAATGAAAATAATATTGTGGAGCTTTTGGAAAAAGGTAGTATTTTTTTCTAGTTCCAGCAGTACTAAAGAAGATTGAAGGAGAAACTGTAATTGTTGCCATCATTGTTTTTTAACTGAAGTCATACTGTATCTAGCAAGATGCTTATGCAACACTGTCTAAAATGTCTTTGTACTCAGAAAAGGTCATAAGTAAATGACATCAAAGCTTAATCAGTGGAAGTACGGGTCAGTTTCTGAATTTCATTATAAATCTAGTTTTAATGCAGTGAAGTCAGCAGAGTTACTTGGGATTTGCAGTAGAGTAAGTGTGTGCAGAATATGGCTCCATGATTTTAAATGCATTTATTTCCACTGTGCAGATATTATACACTTGTCAGCAACTTGCACAGAATAATTTTAAAGAAGAGACTCAGCATGCAAACCCATAAAATACTAGCTACAGGACAAAAAAGTGAAAACTTTAACATTGTTAAATATACTAGTGAATGTTTCATGTAGGGATTACAGTAAATAGTTTTGTATGTAAGACATTTTAGAATAGGATGTTAAGAGTACATACCTTTTCTCTTTATAGCTGTGATTATCTTCTTGATCCATTATCTATTTTTGTGATCTGTAGAGAAAGACATAAATCCTTTGGAGGAGGAGCAGCTCTCCACAGGAGCCTGGTTTGTTAAGTTCTTTTTGAGCTAGTTTAAATCCCTGGGTTTGCTGGCTTAGGTTTTTTTGGCAATTGGATAACAAAGCACTTTCACCACCTCAGATCACACAGAAGAAATGGCAGGGCCCTCTGCTTCAGGATAGAAACGTGCCATTGACCATGCTGGGGAAGCAAAGGCAGCAGGAGGACATGACTTTCAGCACAAGTGGTCTGTTCCTCTTCTGAAGCAGCTGAAAATAAAATTTGATTTGAGGTGTAAAACAAATCCTGCACTTCTGTATGACTGCTTATGAAGAACACAGTAAAAGGTGAGCATTGAACCAAGAATAAAAATCACAGAATCATAGAAATCACATCTGGCTTCACAAGACTTACATGCAGGTCTGTGTCCAAACTTTCACAGGAGTCTCGAGATTTAGATCTTAACCCTGATTTTTTTTTCAGTACTGAGAGGAATGATGCAAAATATACAAGACGAGAAAGAAACTAGAAAGCTACTGGTGTAATAGACATGTAGTCCATGTAAAACAACATCTCTTTCTTGGGATTCCTGTGTGGCTTTCTCTAGATTGGACCTAAAGAGTCTCACCACTACTGAGCAGCTCCTGCCTTTCTGCACTTCCTGTACTGTACACTGATATGTGTACAAAAAATGCTCCAAACCTGGCCCTGGAAGTAAAAAATAAAATGACAGGAAGGTTTTGTTCAGTGCTCTTGTTTTGAGGGATGCTTTAGGCTGTGCAAAATTCAAAGGGGTGGTTTTTCCTGTTTATTTTCTAATTATGAACTTTACAGCGTGCAAATATGGGAGGTGCAAATATATGAGGTAATTTTTCCTGCAGAAACATCATGGAACAGGCAGATAAAACAGTACAGGAGTATTAAGGAGTGTTATTTAAAGGTAAAGAGTTAAACAACACAAGTGACTGTTAAATTCATTGCCAAACACAACAGCTTTTGTGTGTGCTCCAGAAAAATAATCATAGAAGTTTTTTTGTGAAATCTCTTTTGTTTGTATATTTTGCTATCTCACTACAAATAGAAAAAATTCTCTTCCTCCTGGGAGAATTTAGTGTGACAATCACTTTTTGAGACAGACCAGTTTGGCAGACAAGGTGCAGCTGTGCAGTCTGAGGAGGAAAGAACACTGTTCCCAGGCATTTCCTGGCCCAGGAGCAGTATGACCCCCATCAAAAAGCTCGCTGCTCCAGGGGTAAAGCTTGTCCCTCTTTTGGCTGGACACCTTTCTATGTCACAGTGGCTCTGCCAGGCAGCAGGAGCACTGCTGGGGTGCTTCCTGGCTGGCCTCTCCAGCAGGAGAACGCTTGATGCACTGGCATTGAGGTTTTCCACAGCAAGATGTCCATTTTGCTTTCAAGTTCAGCAAAGAAGCAAGTGAGGAGGCAGCGTGGCTCAGAGCTGACTTTACTTGTGATGTGGCTCTCTGCCTGCTGGCTCAGTCTGCTGCCAGGCCACCTGTGCTCCAGTGGGCATCCAGGCAGCACAGGGGGCAACTCCTGCCCTGGAGTGTAAGTCTGGGAGGCAACACAGGGGAAGCTTTGGGGCTAGGGACTTTGCCAGGACCCTGTGCAGCCCAGGGAACAGGTTATCTGTTAGGACAGCCAGGGATCCACCTGTCTCAGCTGAGAACAAGGCCACATCCAAACTGATCCTGATTTATTTTCTTCAGCAAAAAATACTCCCAACATAAAAAAGTGTTATCCCACTGATGCTAGGCATCAACAAGGGCACTAATAATGCAAATCTAGGAATGGGGGGTTGAACATTTATCCCTCTCTTCTCTAAGATTAGTCTAGTCCTCCTACGCATGCAACACTTTCTATCAGTTACTTGCTAAGCTATCATTATGAATTACCCCGTGGTTTGTTGATTTGGCATGTATGCAGTGATTCCTCTGGTAAAGCAAGCCAAGAGAATTCATTTCTGACAGGAATTTTCTGAATAACTAGAGATGGAGTACCTCTAAAGATGTATTTAGATGTATTTCCTTGTGAAATGGGCAGATACATTTTTAAAAGTCTTTTTTTACTAGGCTTAATACTGTATTGTTAATGCTGACATAGCTTATGGAAATCAGTTTAAATTTTGTTAAAGGTCTGAGAGATTTGCTGATAGTGATTCTTTGTTTTAATTACAAGAACATCAATCTACATAAGTACATGAAATTACTGAAAACAAAATAAAGCATAACAGCATCAGATACTTGGATCTTGTCTGCATGTTCTGGTGGCAGGGCTGGGTATAGTGTGAAGAACATGACCAGAGCAGCTGGTTTCCATCAAGTGGCATCATGATGGCAGAAAGGAAGGTGCACTGGGCCCTGCTGGCTCTATCGTTCATGCTCTGCAGGACAGCTGATGTAATTTTCTCTGATGGTTCTCTCTCCTCTCTGCAGTGTCCTGGGGAGCTGCATGGCATTGCCCATTCATGCTGCACTTGATGGATAGCAAAGTGAACAGGAGTGCACCATCCAAAAAGGCAGCAGGGCTGCCTTCCCATTCATATTCCCATGTATCCTTTTGGGGAGTTCTAGGGGTAAAAATCACCAGGTCTGGAACATGTTACCTATTAGGGAATTGTTACTTTACAGATGTGGCAATGTTGATGTAAGGCCTTGTGATACCACAGGCTTTGCAAAATAATGCCATCTGTCCACTGGAAATCAGGCTAAGATTAAACACACATCTCTCTTTATAGACCAGTGACTATGTGTCAAGGGCAACATCTTTTGTTCACTGACCTGTAACATGATTTGTAAATGCATTTGTCTCATTTTATGCTCATGTGTGTCCTTTAAGGGGTTTTTAGTATACTAGCACCCATGTAAATACACTTCTTGAAGCAAGCACCTTGATTAGATTTTGGCTTGTGTAAATATTTTATTTATCGCAAATTACTTCTTTCAAATAACTAAATTTTGTTGCTTGTCCAATATAAAAACTTGCCTCACATGCTATTACTCTGGTGGTAATTTACTACAGTTTTAACTCTCCCACAGAAACATTTGTGTGCAGAATTGTTTTTTGCATGTTTTAAAACTGCATTGTGCAGTAAACACACTGTGAGTACTAAAATTTATTTAGCAAAAAATGTGTAAAAAATGTAAATATTAAAAAATTATATATCATTTAAGAGCCAAAGCTGTACCTCATCATGATTCACCAGAAAAATTTAGTCCAACAAAAAGCCCATGTGTAATGGTATACCATAATAAAGACATAAAGGAAAGACAGAAACTTTTAATCTTTCTTAACAAAAATTAAAATAAAAATTTCTGAAATTCAAATCCTTAATTACTTCTGCTTAAGTTTAGTGTTCTTTGAGAACTGCAAAAATTTTTCACTAAATTCCTCCCTCTTCTTCTCTGAGTTCTTGAAACTCTGAAGGAAGCAGGTTTTAAATAAATTGTTAGATCATTTTTTCTGTAGCCAAATAATTATCTTTTGTTTAGAGTCTATAAACAACTGAAATGTGGGTTCTTTTTTAATCTATGTTGCCAGCATGAAGTTAAATACATCTGCTGTAACATTTATAATGGATGGTACTGCAAAAGAGCAACTTCGAGTGTCGCCTTGACTGGCTGGATATATTCCCTATTTTTCAAGATTAATAAAATGAGAAAATACAGGGCATAAAAGCTCAACAGATCTTTTAGACAGCACCTGTCAGTCTAATTGCATGAATAATTATATGCAAAAGATCATTACAGAACACGTCAGTCAGAAGAGCATCCTCCTCATGGCATTGCTGAGGGCAGGGAGATTACAATAACCATCTTGTGCCTTGTCTAAGCTCTTTCTTTTTATATGGCTCTGGCTTGAAAGACATACAAATTCTAGATTAGAAATCTGGTGTATTATATGCTTTTGTGAATAACCCAGGTTAGTTTTAGATTGCCTAGGTTCTGTGGCTTATTCTGTACATCCTCAGATCATTACCTACAAAGCCACTGCAAGGAATAAAGCTGTGGACGCCTGTGCGCGTGTCAGATCCGGAGGGAGTCGGTGGCAGGCAGAGCTTGGGGCTGGCTGCAGTCCCCTTGTGGTGCCAGTCTGTGCACACAGTGGCCAGGCACGCACTCAGCGTTTGGGATGTCACCCAGGCTGTGAATTACTTTTTTAAAGGTTGCATGGTGGGAATTGTCTCCAGCTGGGAAAGGGTTTGCTGTCTCAGCAGAGGACACTGATCCAGATAGACAGAAAAGCAGACTCAGGTGAAGCTGGTAAGTGATGTATACCTGGTGAAGGAGTGAGTGAATGCAAAGCCTTAGAGCCGTACCTGTACAAAGAGCTTGTGTTGTCTCCTGGGAATCCAGTCAGACATAGACCATGGACACCATTCCCAAGGGAGGTTATAAAAAAATGGGGAACTTCTGGTTCAGATGATGCTATATTTTCCAGCCTGTTGACTATGTCTTCTTGCTGCAGGCTATAAAGCTGCATCTAAATACAAATTAGTCAGAGCAATTAGATTTTTCCATACAATCTGAAAACAAGCATCCCCAATTTACTTTCCTATGTGGAAAACTGCACGTTTCCCAAATAAACCCCATCTGGGTTGCTGGAACTCTGCTGTCAGGAAGGTTTTCATTGGTGTGCACTGAAAATCTGGATCCTGTAATACTCAGTACCCATACTCTGTTTTACAGCAGGATTTTTCTTTCTTCAGGCAGAGCTGGGAACACTGACAGTCACCCAGCGTGTTTCCTCTGTGCTGAATTCCTCTATGTTCAATGACTAACAAGAGACCAAGAACACTCTGACGATATCTTTTCATTGCTAATGCTCAGATTTTCCATTCATTGCCAAGACACAGCATCCACTTCCAGCAGTAAATGTCATGCACACAATAGCTCTGCTGTCGGTGTGAAAACCTAGCTTAACTAAAGGAGGAGGCATAAAAGATCAGAGCATATCCTCTGTGTGCAAAACTGTACAGTCCAAAGTAAGTTTCAAACTCCAAATTTGAAATAGATGGATTAGACAGGGTTGTGTCCTAAGGCTTCATTATCTGCCTGCATCAAATGTAACTTTTATTTTTTTTAATTTGAATCATCTTTACATGTTGAGGCACTAAAATGGATTATGGTCCTTACTTGGCCAAAAGAAGAGAGCATTTGTTGGAATGTTTGTAGGAAGGCCTGTCTGCAGGGTCTTCACCTGGCTGAACAGTGTGGGAATGTTAAGAGATACTGGAGATGCTTGTTCTTAGCTTGGAGAAGACAGCATTCCAGAGGCTGTATTTAAGCAAGCAGGAGATATGAGGCGTGACAACAGAAGGTATAGGACAGTAATAAGCAACAGTGGTATAAGACAAAGGAAAGCAGAGCCAGCAAAGTCTCACTGAAAGGCAATGTGCAAAACAAATGCTGGGGAACACATCTGAGGTCAGTCACTGAACCAGAAGCAAGACCCAAATCAAAATCTGAATCTGCCTTGTAGATTGATCCTCAATGCAAAGCCTGTAAATTGATTCCAATGTGATATGATTCCTCAGTGCAGAAGTGTTCCATGTGCATGAGAATATTTCCCCAGCTTTATATAGTAAGAGACAGATAAAATCTAATTTGAAAATAATATAGCGTGCAGTGAATAAATTATATGCTCCGGCATTTGGTGGTGTTTGTGAGATATAATTCTATTTCTAGTGCAGTGTAGGCTTAAATAGCCAAATGGTGTTTATAGGAGATGGCTTGCTGCATTCCTTTTCAGTTTGCTAATATGGACTCGTCTGCCGAAGTAAACCAGCCCCGCACCAAATAAATGCATGCGACTCTCTTCATCTGTGGAATGATGTAAATAAACCATCATGTCTTCATTGGAGATCTATGCATCACATCTTAAACTGGGGGAAAAAAAATCAAACCATTTTAACTGACTATGCTAATTGGATGCACTTTCAGTCTGTATGCCTTAGCTTAAACTTGAGTTTAAACTTGAACTAAAACTAATCTGCAGCTGAAAAATCTTTATGATGACACTGTAAAATTCCAGCAAGATGGTTGAGAAGTGCAGTTTGTTTTTGTAAAGGCTTTAGGATTTTTGTTTTAAGTGTGTTTAAACCATAAATGCTATTGTGTTTGTTTTACTGATGTTTCAGCACTTTCAGGGTTGCATTAGGAAATGGAAATATGTCATTTTGACTTGATTACCATGGAAAACTTTATTTTGTAGAGTCCTCCAGGCAGAGCACAGAAACATGAGTTCTGTACTGGTGAATATACTACAGAAGTGGGGCTACTATGCTGTGTAGTGCCACTACCGAGTAGTAAAGAGATAGGGAAAATATCATTTTTTATGACTGAGCTGATGACACTCAGTCACTGGAAAAAAAATAAAGCTAAGACAATGGAGCAAATATTTATGATTCTTCCTCTTCAATGTAATTTTCACTGCTATAAAGTGATTCTAAAGCCAAAGCACTTTGGGAGATCATGATAAAGGTTTGCTCTTGGTTTTGCAGTGGTTATCTTTCTCTACAGTGACTGGAACAATTCTCCAAAACCAGAACTTGTGTAGCTGCAGTTATTGCAGTTTTAGAAGGCATCAGGCTTTATTCAGAATCCTGCTTTCAGTCTCCAAAAATTCAAATTCTGTCTGGATAAGGAAGGTGCTGAGCCAAAGCCCTTGATCCTTTCTTCTTGGATCTTGCTAGGGTAGTAGCTCAGTGTAAAGCTTCACCCAGTTCTGCTCAAGCTCCCCCCTACCCTTTTACTGAGAAATATTTTAGCTGAGATTGTTGGTGTGATCATCTAATTAAGCCAGACAGAAGCAGGCAGAAAGCCAAGGCATGATTTTTCACTTGCAGCATCTAGGTCTTGAGAAGGAAATTGTTAACATGTGGTTGCTATCTTGCCACTTGGAAACGCATAGTTGTGCTTGAACATTATTTCACTATGAAGGGGGACTCTGTAAATGGAATTGCAAGCCTTCCTAATGGGAGCAAGGACAGATCACAAACAAGGTAACCAAAGTGACTGCTTGATTGTTTATATTAATGCCCAGAAGGGAATATGTCTATTAGGTTTTTTTCCATGGCTTTCTATTTTATCTTTCTCTCAATTTAACAATGATCCATATACAAGTAAGAGTAAGGACAATGCAAATTGAAGGAAGGAAATAACTGTCTTTAAGCAATGTCCTTTTGCTTTCAGACTAGCTGGGATTGTTCTTCATCTTTCTCAGAAATCCCTACGTATAGACAGTGAGCAGGCTTTTTTGCTTGGTTTGAATTTCTCTTTGTTTACAGTGACAAAAAAGACCTCGGCTTGTAAGCAAAGCACTGAGCAAGGATGTGTCCTGAAGGACAGGAACAGCTGGGCCTTCTGGAAGCTCTGCAGTCTGCTGGGTTGTGTGGTCTCCAGGCCAATTTTGCTTACAGTATGTGAATTATCTGCATATCCAATTTTATAAATTATTCCAAAGAGGAATTAGTATAATGTTACTCTCCAAACTTCCCTCCTACCCTCTCCAAGATGAAGCAAATCTGCATGTTTTCAGAGCTTTCTTCTCACCCTTTTTCTGTTTTCCTTTTCTCCTTTCTTTCTTTCTGCTGACTGCCCAGACTTCATGAAAGCGAGCAAGAAAAGGCTTATCAATCTACTTATTTTTCTGCCTAAAACTTTTACATCAAAGAAAGTTGGAATAGTTTCTGAGCTGAAGAGTTTTTGAAGAGAACATGAAAGCTCCAAACCCTGATACTGTCACATTCCTTCTACTTCATGGTACATATATATGTTTCTGTGTAGCATCCAGAACATTACACTTGACTGTTGCTATTTAGTGAGAACAGACGGCGCACTTCATGCTGTTCAAGAGGCAAATGAAAATTCAGACCTCCTACCAGGAGCCTGTTTCTTATTTCTGAAAAACTAACTATGCTTTAATTTTGGTCTGGGAGTTAATGTTATTTCAGAATTGTCTTCTTAATTTCCATCATTCCTATTCTGCAGATGTGGAAAATCACCTTCTTTACTATATTTCCCACAACTATCTTCATTACCATCTGCTAAGGTTCCAAAATCTGTTATGAGCTTGCTGCTAATTTCAATCACCCCATTTTTTCTTTTGGGAAGAAAAACAAAACCACAACCACACACCAAATCCTCCCCCCAAAACCCAAAAAAACACCCCCAAAGAAACAACCCAAACAAAAAACTAGTCAATTTGTATAGCTGCTGAACAACTTACCAGCAGTAAGAAAGAACTCCTTTCAGAGACCCAAGCCAATACTTCTGCTTAGGTCAGCCAAGAGGAATTGTCTTTTCTTGGGTACATCCTATACCCGTCTCTTCTTTCCAAGGGAAAACAATTTTCACTAGGCAAGCTGATACTCTGCCAGCCAGAAAAACCTGTGCTGTTTGAAAAACTAAAGCTGTCTTTAATAAAAATCTTCTGCCTAATATAATTGTTCTTTCTCTATTAGCCAGCTGGGTAGTACTAAAGTGTTCAGACAATAGTATTTAATTGTATTAAGACAACAGTAATTTTCTACAAAGTGCATTGATTTTTAATTTTATCTATTCTTTGATACTTTTTCTAACAGCCATGCACAGCATAGAGGTAACTGAACTGCTTGGATATAAGCTTCCTGTTTATTTTTAAAGGAATTGAAACTGGTTAATAATAGTGACAGCACTGTTACAACAAAATCAATTTTAATACAAATGTCAGTTCACTGAGCTATGAATAAACAAATCTATGGGTAGTAAGCACATTTAGCACTGTCTAACAGGAAAACATTAAAACTGGACAGCCCTGGACTCCCTCCCCAAATCCATGGTGGGCTACTGTGTGCTCAGTTTTCATCATCTTTGAAATGGCTACAGCAGGCCTCACTCCCACGAGTTTGGAAGTGATGTCTGAAACTGCAAGGCAGAATAAGAGTGAAAGATTTTGAGGAGAGGCTCTATACTATGAAGGCCTGAAGGAACAGATATTTTACACCATCTCTTTGAAAGCCTCAACACACACCCACACATGGATTTTCATGAATAACTCCGATGATGCACTTGCCAGCTATTCTGCAGATACAAGCAAACCAGTAAATCAGTTGCCTACCCATTTGCAGTAGTTGGGCAGGGCTAAAGCTGTTGGCAGTGCCTGCATCAAAGCTGAAATATCATGAAAGGCTTTGTGTTGTGTGTCCTGAACAAGGGCAGGTCTCCATCATGCTCATTTACCATCCAGCAAATGCTGCTTCCCGACACTGTGACATGTTTGCAGGGGCAGGTCTCCCTCTTTGCTGCACGGAGCAGCAAGTCCAGCCAAGTCTGCCACTCTTCTGTTTAATCTGTAGCAGTGTGACCAACTGTCAGATCTCAGGAGATTCTATGGAGCTAGCTTTGTATTTAAAAATAGAGCTGATAAGGGTGTGGGTGAGGGAAGAGCAGATTCAGAAATCTGGCTTTTTGTTCTTTGTGAGAACTCTCTCTCTTTCTCTCTCTCTCTCTCTCTCTCTCTCTGACAGATTTTGCAAAGAGCTCACCATATGGGAGATGAGGGCTTGGGAAAACCTTACCCTGAATTCCTTCAAAACTGTCCTCTGCTGAGGTGGTAAACTGTATGATTTCAGTTGCACAACTAATCTGATAATTTGTTCTATGGTCCTAACGTGCTTATTCATCCTTCATACAATCATTGGAATAGTTACTGAGGTCCAGTCAGTGAAATTGATAGGACAAAGGGTAATGGCTTTAAACTGACAGAGGGCAGGTTTAGATTAGATATTAGGAAGTGGTGGATGCCCTATCCCTGACAGTGTCTGAGGCCAGGTTGAACAGGGCTTTGAGCCCAGTCTAGTGCAAGGTGGCAGGAGGGCTGGAACTAGGTGATCTTTAAGGTCCCTTCCAACCCAAACCATTCTGTGATTCTATGGTTCTATGCAATCACTTTTCAAGCCTTTGCAAGTGGGTTTGCAAACCCTGCATATGTATCAAGGAGAGCTTCCCCACTGACCAGTGCCACAAGGACCTTGAGCCCTTGTCCTCTCCAACACGGAACTAGAAACTTTTCTATCTGCCCCTTTTTTTCTGGTAAATCCAACCACAGAACTTGTAAGTCCATATTGTGCTGCTCTGTATGGAATCACCACCTGGCAGGGAGGACCTGCAGTACACAGCCTGATGCCTGTGCAGTGGAAATTTTTGATGTGACTGAGTTTCAGGGGCTGTAAAACCCTATATTGCAGTCAATACTTGGGACAGCAAAAAGAATTTCTGTGAGAAATCCTTGCAGCTGGAGATATGGTTGATCAGGACTCTACAAAAACCATTCATTTCAGTGACTGTTCACTTGCATTTTAAATAAATGAGTCTTTAGCAAAGAGTCTTTACCATGTGGTCCTGTTTGAGTACCTATACATACTTCATGTAAAATTATATTTGAAAGTCATATGAAAAATATGCTAAAAAAAAAAAAACAGTGAGGGAAAATAAGGGACTTCATTAGATAAGGAAACAAATTCAGCCTTTCAAATTAGATATCTGGATCTGCTTATCCAACTTGGCTCACTTGCCAGCCCAATGGAAGTTACTGTATTTACTAACTTATCTGCTCTTTTTAAAGAGGGAACTAATCTTGTAACATTTTCTTTTCTTCTCTGTTCATACAAATTTGAACTCCCAACAGATTCTGTTCTGTTCATGATGGTGAGCTCCAAGAGGGTTTCAGTATACTTTTATTCTTTATATTTTTTGCACTGGGAGCATGTACATGATGGAAACAAAATGTTGATGATTCATCTGTATTTTAGAACTTCTTTGTGCTTCAGAAACGATGTGCATTTTTTCAAGGTGAAGTTTTATTCTGAACATTCAGTGTGCCTCATAATGGCATTTTTCTGGTGATTTTTAATGCTTTTGTAGAGGCAGTTTCAGCAATTAAAGCATGACACAGCAAATACTAAATATAGATTCAAGTAGAATGGTTGGTAGCTTTTGTTTTACACAGCTCAGTTTCCTTATCTCTGTGCAAGGGAGTCTGGTTTACTTTAAATTGGAATGTATAAGCTCAAAGGTATATAGCATGAGTACATAGGGTTATGTTGTAGAGCCTTTAGAGTTTGTAACGTACTTCTAGGGCTTTAGATATTTCAGTTTACTCTAGAGGTCTGTTAGAGTCAGCTTTCAGAAGTTATGTGTTCCTGCCTACCGGTAACATCTGAAAGCAGTAACATAAAACTGCAGCAAATGTGTTTTGGAAATATGTGATTCAATTTATATATTTTTTAATTAGTTCCTGATTTCTACCTTAATATGATGCAACATGCATGGTTTTCTTGTGTTTTTAGTCCAAATTTTGAGAGTTTATCCTTGCTGCTACCATCTTCAAACATGGAAGTAAAAGACAATGAGTATTTTCATGTATTTCAAGATACTTTATTATAGTTGTCTTCTTATTTCCTTCTTATTTTTTCCTGTTCTATCTGTTAGCTGCAGTGGCTGTGCTAAGTAGAGATCTTGTCACAGTGACTGCTGGGGCTGTGTTCCAGCAGGGCCAACACCACGAAAGGCTCAGTTAACACACTGTCAGTGGTGTCATTGAGCAAGGACTTCCATGAATGAACTGACTTCATGGAGCATTTGCTGGGGTAGTGTGTAGATGGGAGTTGTGTGTATGACTGCCTCTTGCCCTTCCTTAATGCATTTTTGTTGCTCTCCATTTTGGCTTCCTGACTGCTTGTCATCTCCTGTTTCAGTATATTTTTTTTTTTCTAATTTTCACATTGGAAGCTTGTGCATAATGTTGTTTTGGAAAGATGCAGCCAGATCGAGATTTTTAGTTAAGCTATTTATCTTTTCCTATTAATTTGTTTTGTTTGGATCTTTCAAGCTTCTTACCTTGTAAACAGATGGCAATTACTTTTCCTTCAGAAGCCCTGGAGACATTCTCATGGTGTGGGTTGACCTTCTGATGCTTGGCTGAGAAGATAGTAAGACCAAGAACTAAATGGTCAAAGTATAGAGCATATTTGTATCATACTGTCCTGCACAAACCAGAAAATTGCAATTGTTATTCTTCAACTTCATTTTGATTGATTTAACCAGATATTCTTACTCATAATATTAGAATGGTACAGCAATGCACTACATGATGTGCAATTTTTAAACCATGGGATTCCTAAATGAGTAGGACTGTCCCCAGTAATTCAAGCAGCAATACTTAAACTTCTATGCTTCTTTTACTCATATACATTAAAAGTTACATGCTCACTTAGAAGCTTGATTTCTTCTTGTTTTCTAAGTGACCAAAGATCAGGTTACGTGTTTACGCCTCCCAGATCAATTTGGTCACTCAAGTAATGTGTTAAAAGTAGAATGATCTTACAGCCAAGCCAGAGCCACAAAGTTACTTTTAATAAGCACTCTCGTCTGTGTTAATTTTAAGTCAAAAGCAAAACAGTCTAAGGATACTGTGGGGGATTCATACACATGTCATATACTAACCCTGAGGTCTGATAAAACAAATCTGATAGGCACTGTTGGTCAGTACAAACCAGTGCAGCCCAATTTGTGCATTTCAGTAATTTTCTACCTTCTTGGGTAAAAAGGGTTTATCTAAAAATGTATGTTCTATATGTTTATTAGATTACTGTGAGAAAGATACAAGGCACAAGACATAAGCAAATTATGCTTTACAGAGCCAGACATAACAAACCCAGAGTGTTTTCTAAGGCTGCCTGTCCTGCACCAGGCAGTTCCCAGCAGTGCCATGGCTGATGGCTGCTGGTCCTTGAGCGTTGCACAGGGCACAGGCTGGTTCTGAGATCTGCAGGGGTTGTGATGGGTGGGTATAGAAGTGCCCAATTAAACTGGATTTTATTCTACCAGCATAGAATAGAATACCTCATCACTTTAGTTATGGAATTCTCACTGCTGAGAGAAAAAAAAAAAAGTGTTACAATAGTGATACATTATTCTAGCATATAGTATGTAATGAATTATTGCATATTCAATGTCAGTGATTTTTGTAGAATAAAAGTCAATGGAGAAAAAAATGGGGTAGGGAGCCTCATTAAGTTATAGTATTTATAGTTATGGCATGAAATAAATTTTTCCATCCGACTTTTACGTATGGGCATATGACAGTACTGAGCTGACTAAACTAAGCACTGGCATAACTCCATTGACTTTACTGAAATTTCATCCCTTTGCAGCAATATTGGGTTTGGCTCAAACACAAGAGACCAGATAATTTTCTGACTGGTTGTATTTCTGACTTGCAATAAACAAACAACATATTTCAGGCTATAAGAAGATAATGATGGCCTCTTGGAAGAAATTTCCATTTTCAAGTATTCATACAACATTGCATTGCTGGCTGGTTGTGCTGTAGAGCGTTTGGCCTTCCTGTAACAAGGAATATTCCTGCTTATAATTTAAAATTCTGATTTACTGCAAAGTTATATAATTTATTGGTGATGTTTGTTCCAAAAGGAAAACAGGACTTACTCCTTTCAACACTGAGGTGGAAAAAGGCCAGGAACCTGAACTACATGGTCTGATCCTTTGTTTCAGTGACTGCATACAAGGGGGTGCTTTTTGATTAACCTTTAAAGCAGGTAGGTTTAAAGAGGTCAGGCTAAATGCTGTTTTTGTGCTTCTAATACAGCAGTTACTTCACATTTGAGGTGGAGTTTAACATACATAAAGAAGCTTAAAAAACCCTGCAAATTATTGTACAGTGATATCATCCACTTTTGGATGCATCATCCCTCTGCACCCATTTGTCTATGTGTAACATGGAGTCAAAACAAGTCTGCCTGGAAGTAAAATGCCAGCTATAAAAGCTTGAGCATTTTCAGAGGCAAGGGGATCAAAACCCTGAACTGCAGCACTGCTGGGGCTTCCTGTACTTTAGCATAAGTTTTAGCACAGAGAAACAAATACAATAAAGTATCAGTGCTCCTAAAATTAGATAGTGTGTTCACAGAAAGTGAAGGTGACTCAAGGGGACTCAAGAACAAGAGAACTGGAGATTCTGTGAAAAAGTCATGCAGTAGAGTAAAAGAAACAATTTTTTAAAAATATTTTTTTGTGAAAGCATAATGTCTTGCAAGGAAGCTGGATATGTTAGTGAGTCCAGGGGAAGAGGCTCCCTGGCTGTTCTGAGAGGCTCTGGTACAGGTATTTCAACTTTATATGAACCAAACTTGGAAGCCTGGGAGAAGACCTGCCTCCAGCCTATTGGTTTTCATATATATTTTCTCCATCTCCTCCCAAACCATTTATATTTCCTCTTCCTTTCCATTGCCTTTGGGAGGAAGGGAGGATGGAGGAAAAGGAAGATAGAATAACAGAACTCAAAAGATTTCCCCTTGAGAAAAATATACCTGGGAAATTCCTGTTTATCTTCATAAATTACTAGTTAGACGCCATTGCATACCACTCCTGCATTTGTTCTCCCTGTGCTATCTGAGCTGATAAGACAAAGTTGATTTAATTCTCTGTGACTTATTTTAAATTAATGTGATACATACACACACACAAAAAAGGTGAAAAATTCCTGACGCCAAATCTTTAGCAATGATGTAAATAATTTCTCAGGTGGAAATCTGACTCTGAAAGCTGGAACATTAAGAAGAATCTGAATTTCAGGATGTTGGTAATAAACCACAGCTGTATTTGTCGGTATGGTAACAGTGAGCTGCTTAGTTTGACCCTCTCCCATGGTGTAAGCTGTTAGCAAAAGCACAGTGCAAAGCAGATTCAAACCGGTATCAGCTTGTGTTTCTCTGTGAGACGTGTGCACTCTCGTTTGTAGAAAAGGCAAAAATAAGAACATTGTATACATAGTGTTATTTCATGATGTCTACTTTGCAGATATTAGATGACACAATTTATTGTTAATGCTGTGCAGTGCACTCTGTGTACTTTGAACAAAACATTTGAGTGTTTTATAGGCCAGCCCCTACCAGCAGGTGTGCAGTTCCTTAGGTAAGCTAATCTGTTCTTAATTATAGTGACTCCCAATACAGTTTAACATCTTGCTTTGTACCATACGTTATTATTATTATTTTTTTTTTAACAGGAGGAATTGTTCTAAGGCTTCTTAAAGGCTGCTAAGATTTTGCTAGTACACAGTGTTCAACTGAAAAAGTTGTGGGCGGAGGGAAAGAATTGCTGTACTTAGTGAAGCAAGTCAATAACTGAAAATTTGTGATTTTAATTTCAAAGTAAATTACAATATAGATATGCTTGCAGAAATACTGCTGTTGTTTTTTGATAGAATGCACACATACCTAATGTCCTAATTAGATAGGGGAAATGGTCTGCATTCTCTTAGAACTATGTTTACATATTTGCATTTGGGTTTTTTAAATAATATTTTAATTTTATTAAATGTGAAAGCAAGTATGTAAAAGAAAAAAATGAGCCTATTTCTGGCTTTAATCAAAGGAAAATGCTGCTTTCACAGGTCATGCTTCAGCTTAATTCCCCTTCAAGCATTATGTTTTTACTGAGGGGAAAAAAGGGATGTGATTTCTCAACCTGGATCACAGACTGCAAGACATGCTGCAGCTGACCTTAGTGAGACAGCATCTGCCTAGCACCAGTGCTTAAGCTGTTACTTTCTATTGTTTTTTCCCTCTGTTCATTCTGCCAAGAAGGTGGAGTTTGTGTTAGAAAAAAAGAGGTGGGGAGAAGGCTTTTCAGACATTAAGAAATTGAGTCCATTCACTGTCTGGAGCATCATATTTCACAATAATTACCTGGGGATGCAGGCTGTTTCCACTTACAATTTTATTTACGTGTAACCTTACATGAATTTCCTCTCATACTGTGCTGCTGTTTCTATGAGTATCAGGACCTTGATACCGCTCTTGAGTGAGACAGTACTGGAACACAGGTTGTCATGCTCCTAATTCTTATCAACCCAAGAGATGTAAGAGGAGACAAGCTTAGCAGCTGAACTGGTTGATCTTAGAGGTCTTTTCCAATCATAATGACTCCATGTTTCTACTCTCATGCAAGTCACCTTAGTGTAGCTACGCTCCCTTGGGACAGAGAGACAAAGGCATGGGAAATGGACCAGAGCCACTACATCCCACCCCCTCTGCATGGCTGGGCCTAGCAGATGGGACAACAGAGACTTGTTAAGAAGAGGGACTTGGTGTGTCCTCAGGACCCACTGCATTGCCAAGCTGAGAGCCACATGAAAATAGGGGATTGCTTCAGCAGTATCAAATGGCACAAACTCTTTTTTTTTTTTTTTTTTTTTCCCCCCCAGGAGGGACAGACCAGTCATCGTGATTTTTCAAGAGATTTTTGAAAATCTAAAACAAATACTGCTCCAGATCTAGAACTGTATACAGAAGCAGACTGCAGCTGTAAAACATCACTGGATTAAGAATAAAGCATTAACAAGCTAGAATTTATAGATTAAAACTATCGACTTCAGTTTGGCCTGGTTTCCAGACAGATATACTGTGGTCATTTGTAGTGAAAAAGCTTTACTAATTACATTCAGTTTCTATAAAAATAACAACTTAAAATCCAATCATAACAATGAAAACATCTCAGGTTTTGTTATCTGACTGCTTATACTTAAGCATGGTTGTTTTTTCCTTTCTGCTCTGAGCAGTAGCACAGTCAAAGCACAGATGTCCCAGTGGGGACACCTTGGAAGACACAGTCCTGTGGTCAAAGGGGATATCTGGCTGTGTTCTGCCACCCTTATCTTGGCCTTTTTATCTTTTTTTTTCTTTTGTGGTATTGTCATGACTAGACAGGAGATACATGAGAAACTGTAAAGCTTCCATGAATGGCAATACAAATTACATAAACCCTGCAGTGACATTTATTAGAAGAACAATTACCACACCTTTCCCCGGCACATAGCTTTCTTGCAGTCATGGTATGCCTCTGGATTCTTGCAGCTGCATTTCAGGACAGCACCACAAACTCCAGAGCTTAGCAGTCATGAGGTAATTTTTTTTCTCGCCTGCAGCTAGGTAACTTCCCCATCTTAAAATTCAGCTTCCTTACAGCTCACCACATCCTCCTATGTAAATATGCTAAGTACTCAAGATAATTCAACAAAATAGTATGCAACAAATATTACATATGGTCAAGTCCTTTAAAGAGGTCTTGAACTAAGCTGTTTATGTGTTTCTTTGTCTTCAAAGTTTTGCAATTTTACAAAAATTTAGTTCCTGCTTTGGTGTTCTGCTGTAAACCAGTATTTCAGCTTCTAGAAAATGCTTCTGACCTTTTAGCATTCATGGACTTCCAGCAACAGTCTGAAGGTCTTGACAGGATGTCCTGCAGTTTTACCATTTGGGGTTTTTATCCACTATTTGGTAACATTTAAAGTCTGTGTTTCTACAACTGTACCTACAGAACACCTACTGACACTCTGAAGTTAAGCTAGTGAGGAATGCACATCATGTCAGGTCTTCGGTGAGTGTGTAAGGGCTTTATACAGATAAGAAAGAGGATAAAATAACTACATGCAGCATTTCTACATGCTCATGCCAGTACTTCTGAGGCCTCTTTTACTGATTACATTATGAATACCAAGCTAGGCATAAATAAAACATGACTTGTGCTGAAACAAAACATATAACTTTCCAAAGAGATAAAAGCTGTTTTGTCATCATCAGCTACTGATTAACAATGCATTGGGTCAGCAGGAAATGTTTGAACACAATTTTATTTATTGATTGTCAATGTCTCCACACAAACACAGAACTGATCCTGTTTTACCTCACCCCTCTAAACTATCATGTCCATCATAATCTACAATGCTGTCTGAAGCATCACTTTTCTTCTTTTGGTGGATGTGAATTTTGTAATCTTGGTATAGCTAGCTGAAGTTAGAAGCTGTCCAAGTGCTTTCTCCTTCTCTTTGTTTTCGTCTGATGATGTGGATTGCTGATTGAGTTAGGGTCTTGTTCAGAAAGTAGTTTACATGGGGACCACTGGGCTGCAGTTGCAAGCAACAGTAACAGGAAGGCTGCTATTGCAGAATTATCTTTTGAAGTATTTGGAGCAGACTCAAAACATCGTGGAGAGGGGATGTGCCTCTTACTGGGTTTGAATTATTGCTGACAGGAGCATTTTTTTCCCAGTCCTGTGGCTTAAACTTTTTGATGTTCCTGTGGATCTTTTGGTGGAACTGATCTTTCAAACAGATGTCACGATCCTTATTTACTTCCACATCGTTTTCTTACTAAAACAAACATAAATAGGGGAAAATACTGATTTTATTTATGAACTCTACTTAGTAAAGTCTGCGCATAGCGGCCTTGGGTATTTCCAATGCCGCAACTCTGGAGTCAGGCATTTCACTTTCCTTTCCGACTGCCTTTACACCACGCTAAGTGCTGTCAGTTCAGCGCTTTCCCCGGGGATGGGCACACGCCGCTGCCCACCCGGCCCCTTCCCTGAGCCCAGGGTTGCGAATACGCGACCAAACCCGGGCCCACAAGCTCCTCCGCGGCCCGGCGGGGCCTGAGCGGGGCGGGATGGGCCGGGATGGGCCGGGCCGGGCCGGCCCCCGCCGCAGCCCCTCGCTGCAGCTCGCCCCGTGGGCCGGGTTATGTAAGCGCTTCGTCCCCGAGCAGCAGCCGCCGCATCTGCGGCGCTCCCGCCCCTGTCCCCGCCCCGCCGCCAGCGCCGGAGAGGCAGGCGGCGGCAGCAGCGCAATAGAGCAAGTTTTGTCTCCGGCGAAGGGGTGGGAGGCTAGGTCCCACCGCGCTCGGCAGCATG
>VZTT01023987.1:37199-53384 GCA_013400855.1 Buphagus erythrorhynchus
CCGGCGCCCGGAGCGGGACGTGGCGCCCGAGGGGGCGCGGGGCCCGCCCGCTGCTGCTGGCGCCGAACCGGCCCCAGCCGGGGGCTCAGCGTTTCCGAGGCTGGACCTCGCGGCGGATGACAAAAGCTGGGCTTAACCTACATAATCCGCTTCCATGTTTTGGGCTTTCTCTTCCATCCCCGATTTATGTCAGTATAGCCTTAAGCAGAGTCTGGAAGCGTGCTGCTCTTGGTGCTTTTTCGTTTTAAATTTAGACCGGAACAAATGGGTTGAGTCCTGGGTTTGTTTGTTTTTTTTTTTTTCCCCCTTTTTTTTTCTCCACCGCTTTTCTGTCTCTGGATTAATTAGAGCCTAGTTCCTGCAGGCTGGCAGGGATGCGTTGAAATGTTAATGTTTGGAGTTAGGTTATTCCAGGGGAAACACCTCTGTGCAAGCGGTGGGCTGACTTTCCGCGTCACGGCTGTCAAACTGGCAGAGCAAAACCGGGGAATTGGCTGCAGAGCCGTGTAAGCATTGCTTTTGGGCAGGTAAGGCAAGGTACTGGCTCTTTAGGATGCCTTTTCCAGGATTTGAAAATACTACCGACTGTATCACCTGTCTTACTCTGGCAGGGCTTCTACAAATATTTTGTCATGTTTTGATTTATTGAAGCAATTGATCACAAGTCGAGGTCTGTGGTTTGGCTCTGCCATTGCAAGTGCAAAGTAGTGTTGTTGGAGTAATTTCTCTTCTTTAGAAATTTGGATTTATGTTTTAATTTTGGGTTTACAAAAGATGTATAATGTGTATACAGTTAGCTGACATATTTAAATGGCGAGATTGTTTTGCTTACGACTGACAGGGGTTTTCTTGCAAATACAAGAGCTGCTAAGACATTCTCAGCAGCTGCCTGAATCTCTACAAGTAGGCTAATGTTCATCCCTATAAGGTGAAAGAAGGCATTGTTCTTTTTTTTTCTGTACTGTGATTAAGTTATGAATTTCTATGTATAACACGTTTGCCTTGTTGAAGCATTTTTTAAAAATTATTTAATGCTTCCTGCAAAAGAATGGAATTTCATTATCTTTGTACTACAGCTTGCAAAGATAGTGGGTATTCTGAACAATAGGTGTGGAGATTTCAGTTAATTTCGTGGAAACTGCAGGAATTTAAGGTGTTTCAATTCTTGATTATTTGTCTTTGGGATAGGAACATTAAAAGGTTATATCACCATGTACCCTGACACTAACTTCAGACCATTTCAAAGGTTGTTGGTGTTCATTTTTCACTTGTTTCAGAAAACTTTAGATGGTGACATTTGATACATGGTTTTTCTTTTTTTTGGAATCAAATAAAGTGTTTTAGTACTGTGTTGAGTTTATCAGCAATTCCAGTGAATTGTGGGATTAATGTTTTGCTTTGCTTGTTTGTCAGAATTGTCTGTAATACTCAAGAACAAATTTTGTGTATTGCTTCTAGTTCCTCCCCCATCCCTTCTTTTCTTTGAACTTGTATTAACCTTGAGTATTTAAATGTATGTTTCTTTGTAAGCAGTAGAAGTGTAAGGTAGCAAAACTGGTAGAAAAAAGATACAATGTGAGATAAGATAAACTAACAGAAAGCGGTGGCTGATTAGAGTGCAAGTAGGTAGAGGTTTAGCCTTGAGGGATGATGGGTGCATTATAATTTCCTACAGAGGACTGCCCTCCTTCATTTGCCCTACTGGGAAACAGTTGAGAAGCTGTTTTGTGGGGTTTGTAATCTGTCTGAAGATGTGGAAGTTAATTAGCTCCGTGCAAGTATTTTTATTGAAGGAATGACAGCTAATAAGGTCCTGTGCTATTGTTACTGCCATGTTAGATGTTTTGGGTTTTTTTTGTAAGGAAGCTGTTCATGGCAGAAGTATTTTGTAGCAGAACAGTAGTGTCCTACTAGGAAGCAGGAGTTTAGGCATTTAGTTTAGCTTATTTCTTAAGTGGAAGGAACGTTTCTTCTGTCAAAATATGTTTAATACTTAAATGGCAGCTACTTGATGTAGATTCTAATTGATGTGGGAGTATAACATATAATGACTTGATAATTCCTGGTAAACCATATTTTTATACTGAAAAGCCTTCTATTTTGCTAGTTGTACTTTAGTTATCGATGGATATGGGCATTTAAAAGTCTCATTTTGGAAAATCATTGAAAATCATACAGTTAGAAATCATACAATTCCCTTACAAAGCTAGGTGGCTACTGAGCTATTCTATCTACACGGGGGAATTACCAGTTTTTTGGTAATAGATGCAAATCAATTCTGGTTATCTTAAAATGTAACAGGCAAGGACACTGCTGGAACATATTTAATTTGTGACCTTCAGTTTTATTCTTTCTTCTCATCTCCAAATGATACTTGCTTTTTGGTTCAATAGGAGTGCCTTCTCTGAAAAAACAAATTTGCTATCTTGTTTGCATCCCACTGAGATTTTTTTTTTAGATAGGTGCTTCTTGTATAGTCAGTGAATTTAATGACAGTTCGTTGCTCTTTCAAAATAATTTCAGCTCCTTACAGTCTCAGTGTCTGTCCTGAAAAATTAAATTGCTGTTTTTGAAATGTATATGATTGACTTAAGTCTTTCAGTCTTCTTTTACACGACTGTTTATGAAACTCTTGCTGCATAGTTTGTACCTCTGTAAAGACAGCAGTTACTCACATGCTATGGGAATTTAACTGCAGTAAAGGGCATACAGCATTTGAATCCCTTTGCTTATTTATCTAGACCAGCCTTTGAAATGTACATCTGGTTAATAACTCTTCTAAGACTATGAAAGTGCTCATTTAGATGTGGTTAGGCCATGTGTGTCCAACAGATACCTGTGGAAATTGAAAGAAGTACTCTTTGAAATGAAGAAACACATATTTATTACTTTTAGTAAACTGTGCCACCTCTGGTCAAGCTTCTTTCCACTGTCCATTGTTGCCTATTGGTAATATTGTACATCAAAAGGATTTTATTGGCCCTAAAAATAGTAGCCTGCATCACTCTGCTCCTGGAGCCCTGGCAGTGTGATTTCCCCTGCGTTCCTTGCACTCGAGCCTCACTGGCAGCATGACACACGTGGGTCTGAAAGATTATTTAACGATGTCAAAAGCTAAGTGTCAGCAGCAATAAGGTCCCAACACATTGTTAGGCTTGTGGAGTGCTGCCTTCTTGGGGTGCACATGGACTTCACAGGCAGCTTCCTAACTTGGCCAGGGTGGGGAGGATGGGGCTGATGACACTCATTTTCATCCTTAGAGATGGAGGAAGAGACAGAAGTCCGGTGCTTTTGTTTCTGTAACAAGTTTTCTTGCTCTGCTGTTGGAGATGTGCAGCCAGGGATGGTACAGCTTTGGAAATATCTTGAAAAGGCAGGTTTGTCTTTACAGGCCAGGCAAGGTAATAAATGGTGAGTTAGTCCAAGTGTAGATTTCAAATTCGTTACCAGTTATAAGTTTATAAAAGTGTTTGTATGTGGTGCATTATAAAGATTGTTCACTCAAACTTAAAAATGTAATGTTCCAGCTGCAAGACTGGCTACTAGAATGGCCTCTACTCTCTTTCACAGATCACTGTGGGGTCAAATGACCTTCTGTGTTTGAGTGATGGTGAACAGGAGCTCCTTACTTCCCTTCAAAAACAACGCATTTTTTTGTTCCTCCCTCCAGGCAACTCACTTTTATGGATATAACATCCACTCTTTTAATGTGTGCAGAACACCTATGTCTTAGCTGCAAGAGAGGAATGATGGATGTAAGGGTGTATTATAGTGTTGGGTGTGGAGGTTAGCAGTTATCCTGATCTCCTGTATGTTGCACTTTGACTGAATATAGACTTGTGGTTGCAGTAATTCTTTGCTTTTAAATTTTTAATTAAAGGAAATGGTTATTACTTTAATAATTTTGGGAAGAATGCATTTGTTTTAAGGAGTCTTACAGAATAAATATGTAGTAAAGCAGCCTGAGCCATTCTGTCTGCCCTAGGGGAGGTGGTGAAGGAAGTGCTAGTAGGAAAATAACACCTGTAGATTCTCCAAATGTCTAGAATTTATATCAATCAAATATTGATTCTTACAGTGCAAAATTATTTATGCTAAGATTTTAGCCAGGCACTTAATACCTGTTAAAGAACCCATGTGTTTCAAAATATGGTGCATGGTGGTAAGAGTAGCTGAAAGCCTCCTAAATTGCATGACTTGAGGTTGTAGCCAGAGGTGATCATCTACCGTTGTTGAAAGCAAAGCTTGTTTGTTATAGACAAGTTAGTTAAGGAGAAGGGAAATAGTACTATTCTTGTTCAATATCAACTGCTCTGTCTTCTGTACTCTTTGGATGCTTGTTTTTAACATACAACTCTCCTGTGGTTTAATAGTTTGAGAGTTAAACTAATTGTCATTTCCCGTGCTGGTGGTTCTTTGGCTGAAAAAGTGCTGACTTGGTTGTGGTTGTCAGTAAACTCTTGGGTGGCCAAATGTGTCTTAGAATTGTACACTGACAATGAAACAGTCTCATTGTGGTTGTGATTAGCTTTAAAACACATTCAAGCGTATTCACTGTGATTCAAAAAGTGGCTTTCTTACTGGCTTTTGCCACGGGTTAGCCTTGGCTCACTACTCAGCTGCTTGCTTCTCCCAATCCTCAGAGAGACAGGAGAGAAAATAGGATGGAAAAGCTCGTGTTGAGATGAGGACAGAGACTGCTTGCCAGCCGCTGACACGGGCAGAACAGACTTGGCCGTGGTGTCAGTCCATGTCGACTCCTCTTCACACTCCTTCCTTGTGCTGTCACCCTGCTCCAGCCTGGTCTCTCTAGGGCCTTACAGGGTGCCTCACTCAGAGCTCCTGCTCCTCCTCCTCTGCTCCTGCTCTTGCCTCTGGGTTTGCAGGGCTGTTTCTCACACTCTTGTTCTCCCTCAGTCATTGCTCATGGGGAGTGTTTTGCTCTTTCTGAGCAAATGCTGTCCCCGAGGCGCTGCTGTCACGGCAGCGGGGCTCAGCTGAACCCTGCTGCGGCTGCCTTGGAGCTGTCTGCATGTGGCTGTGTCCATTGCCTGGCAGCCCCTGACACTCCTCACACAGGCCTCCCTGCAGCCCCTGCCAGTGTCTGCGCAGCTGCACTCTGTAAAACTTCTTCAGGAGGAAGCCATTGTATTTTGATATTTCTTTTCAGGAATAATACTAAATATAGTGTCCTGAAGTGCCAACATTGGGGAAGGTATACTGAAGTATAGTAAGTTGTGGCTCCTGCCTTAGGCTCCTACATGAAGTTTCTTGCTGTCGTGGGCAAGTGGAGGAGGCACTAAATGTGGCCTGTGGGACACTGCAGATCAGTTAGAGGTGGATGGCTGGAGAAGAGGAGGAGAACTTGCAGCAGGGAATAACTCATGCAAATAATGCTCACTAGTATGTTAGTCCTGACACATCATCCCTCATATTCCCAGAAACTGCTGACCCCTGTGGAATTGCCCCTGAGGATGCTATTTCCCTGGGCACTGTTCTCCACAGCATCTGGCTCGGTTGCCGGAGTGCGAACATCCTATTGATTGCACAGCCACGCTCAAGTGACCTATTTCTCTGCAGCCGGCCGTGCTGTAAATGACACTGCATCTTTCTGTTCCTCATTCCCCAGGGATCTCTGCTGCTTTTTGAGATTTGAAAGGCCCATCTGTAAAAGGAGTCAGTAACACAAAGAAAAGAGATGGAGTTTTGAGAATTTTTTATTCTTTTTTCTTTAAAGGTATAATAGTCTCTGAAAGGTAGGAAAATACGGCAGGTAAACTCCTCTTTTTGCCTGAAGGAGTGTATGCAGGTGGATTGCAGGACATGATTTCATTTTGCAGCTAAAATAATCTAGTGGGTAGTTGCTCCCACCTTTCTGTGTGCCTCCACTCGCATGCCTCCCATGTGCCCACTTTAACACTTGCTCAACCTTACAGCAAACTAAGTGGGGAAACTAGACCAGGAAAATACTGAAGTTAAATACTGAGTGAGGGATTTACAGTTGCCTGACTCTGGTGTCAGGCATCTGACAGGAATCTGTCTGTTACACTGCAGGAAGCATCTATCCTGATGTCTGGCAGGTATGTTATATTTAGAGTCAAATACACTAGCTCTTCAATCAGCTGGTGGACAGTGGAAAAATCTCCCAGCAGTGTCTTGGTTTGCTGCTGCAGGTGACATCAAGAAGTATATAGTTAATCCCTAGATTTACCAGGAAGGTCAAGGAAGGTTAAGTGAGGATCAGGAAAAATTAATTCCATTAATTCCATTGGACAATAACTTCCACCAGTTAGTGGACTCACAGGTTTAAGCAAGTCCAGAATAATGGAAAATGACTGAAGAGGTGGTAGGAGACTCTCTCAGTCTTACTGAGGAAGGGCAGTGCAAGTACTGTCAAGTAAAGGTCTTAACTGCCTCTTCATTTCTTAAAATACCTGAAGTAGACTTAGCAATTGCAACTGAAAAAAATGCTTTGAAATTTCTGATACGTTAGAGACCAGTGATGCAGTATTCAGAGGAGAAACATTCTTTAATGATCCTGGAGTCAGATCTGAGATTCCTTATAAGGTATCCTTATGTTTTTAATGTTTGTTTTACTCCTTTTGTAACATAGTTTCCAGATGGTGTGGAAAGCTGCAACTTTTTTGAATGTTTCAAAACAAATTAACCTTTTTTTGTTGTTGTTGTTGTTGTTTTTGTTTTTTTTTTTTTTTTTTTTTTTTTTTTTTTAACACTTTTTTTTTTTTAAAAATGTTGTTTTCTNTGTTTGTTTTTGTTTTGTTTTTTTTTTTGCTCAAGCCTGTCTTTCTTATAAGATGGTGTCTTCTCTCCCGAATGCCTACCTTCACCATTTAGATCTTTTGGCAATTCTCAGTGCCTCTGGAGGCATTCTTATAGTTGAGAATTAGTGCTTTGTATAAAAGTTCAGTGGCTAACACTGATCAAAGACCTGGTGGTTCTGCGGATAATAAGAAAACAAAGTACGAAGTGTAGTGACCTAGTTAAAAGCACAAAAAGACATTGGAAATACCATTGTTCAAAACTTCATAGTTTTTGCTACTTAGAAAAACCCAAAGCTAACAGTTGCCGTCTTAAATCCTTTCTGTTCTCTTCATCATCTGAAATTACCAAACTGATTGAGCAAAGGCTTTTGTGTGGTTGGTAGAATTACTGTAATGTAAAGCTTTACATCGAAAGTGATTGTAGTTGTGAAGACAGAAGCACAAGAAGTGCTGGTTTTGACTGAAAGTGTCCTGAAAAGAGTTGTTGTCTTATTGTGTGAAGGATGTTTTTTTTAACTACTACTTCTCAATTTCCAGGTCATTGTCCTTCCTTATTATTAAATAAGTATGAGAGGAAGCTGTAAAGCTAGGTGTGGGGAAAAGACATGGGCACTGGAAGTTGGTAAGGAAAATCTCCTCATGTCTTACATGAAGACAGAATTTCATCCTTTCCACTGAAATGTAACAATGTGGGAACTCCTTTGCATAGTTCTGTTACTCCGTGCATACTTCTGTTAGCATGCACTAAACCTATTGCCTGGAGACTCAGTTTTCTGATACTTGCACATTAAAGTAGGTCCTGTTGTGTTTATAATGCACATTAGACCTCTTTAACAATGCTAAGATTTTTTCCTTCATTTTTCATACTTGAGCAAAATATTTCAGTGAAATTTTATTTTGGAGGAGTCTCTGTCTTCTCCATTTATTTTAGTGTCAAGGATATATTTAGAATTGATATTTGACTACAAAGAGGAGAGAAATGGTGCACTTTCCTTTTTTAAAGTAAGACTGTTAGACTCTTATTTGTTCCACTTTGCAAAGTGTGGGAGCTACTTAAAACCATTTAGTATTTTTTGACTCATTTTAGCAGTTAGACTTACTTCACTTTTGCCCACACACAGAGGAGATTGAATTAAGCCTTTAAACAGAGAGAGAGAGGACAAAGGTAATTCTGTAAAAAAAATGTTAGCATGACAAACAGCTTGAAGAACAACTTACCTGGTTTTGAATACCAATGAAGCTAAGCTGTAAGAAGGGGTGAAACAGATGATAACCTGTGATCATTACGTTCTTTTTTGACAAGAGGATTCAGCTGATCAACTACAAGCACACAGCTTTTTTAACAGACCCTAAGAACTGACTGCATGTCCTGATGGCTTGCTGTGCAAAGTTTATATTAACTTTAAGCGTAACTTAATGTGTTTATTTCCCTATGTGTTCCCCTCTTCATACTGCAGTTGATAAACTTCCCAATTTTAAAAGGTAGCCTTCTTCTCTGTAGTTACTATATGGAAGTGAGTGGAAACTAGGAATATAATTTTGTGTTTCCATGGGGTGAATAGTGCATTGAGTCCAAAAACAAAGAGGCAAGCCAGCATAGCAGGCATGAGGTAATAGTTGTAGTCTGTGTGCCAAACATGAAATAAGAAACATCTGCAGTTTGTATTTTGAAGTTCTGTTTTATGCAAATGTTCTATCTGGAAGCAGAAAACTCACAGGAGTGCCATCAACAATTGGACTGAGTTTTTGGTCTTGCTCCTGTCAGTGATGAAATGAAAGCAAACCTCTTTCTTTCCTGTTAAGGTTGTGATTTAATCATTGATTTGATGTTAAATAACTACAACTAAATGCTGATTGTGTATGAATTATAAAGTGTGTTATGAATTTGCATTTGGTTTGCATACTTTCTAGAGTAGAAGTCAGGGAAGGCAAAGCCCAATGTTACATACTTGTGTTAGTTTAAGGATTTTGCCACCTTTTTAGTTAATAGTTGAACACAACTCTCTGCTACCTGAATGGGTTTTGTCCTCCTCAGTGAAAGCAGCCAGAGATTTATGCCTATCTTGCTCCAGTTTAGGATCTGTCTCAATGTGCAGTTTGGCAGTAGGATAAGCTTGGTTGCTGCTGGGCATCAGACCTGTATGTTCCCACTCCCTCCTTGGCACTGCTTCTTGTCTGATCCCTTGCTGAGCAAGCTTAGAAAGTCAAATTAGCAGATAAACCTTTTCCATAAGCAAGGACAGTTTGTTCCTGAACTACTTTCTGTAGGCTCTGGAGTGGCAGGGCTTATGCTGGGGAAGCAGGACAAATGTGTGTCTGGCCAGGGTGAGCAGCCTTTGTATAGCAGCTGACCAGTAGATCCAATTAGCTCTGATGTCAAACAGCGTTCCCAGCTCAGACCCATTTTAGCCAGCAGCATAAGCTGGCCAGCTGGACTCTTTAATGGAAAGACAGAGCTGTTCACCTCTTACTTTCTATAGACTCTGGTGGGTATTATAGAGAGTGAGCTACCTGATAGTGTCTTTAAACTGCCATGGCAAGATTCTCAGAAGCTCATCCGTCTAATTGACTTATTTATTATTTTTAATTACCACTGTTCCTTTAAATTGCATACTTTCCTGCATGCAACCTTGTAGCTTGTTGTTGTACAGTTCTGTGCACATTTGTAAAGTCATAAAAATCAGACTTTGTGAAGGTTCACTTTGAAATACTGTTTTGTACAGAAGACAAATATTTTTTAGTTGTAATTATCTATGATGAGAGATTGTACATTTAGCCACTTCTGTGGAGGGAAAAACCAAAACTATTTAACCTTTATTAAGGAATTTGAGAGGCAAAAGAAGCTGGAGGTATGGTGACACAATCTACTTAAAATTTAGCTTTCAGGGAACTGAAGGACAAGCTTATGTTCCTTAACATATGACCATAGCCCTGTTTTTGTAAAAGCAGTTTTGATACTGCCGGTCAGGTGTATGTGTACTTTGAGGATTATATTTTGAGTATTTTCTTCTCAACGTTTCTTTCTTCTACTTTAATATTTTTTCATGTACTATTTTATGTTTTTCTCACTCTCTAGTAAGTGAATTCTTTTGCACACTAGTAATACAGAGGAGTGGCATAAGCCCTTGTATACCAGGCAGTGTTATCAGCCTCTAGAAGTAAAAATGTCAATAAAAAGGTCTCTCTCGATATTCTTCTCTTTAAACTCTCACATTCCCATTTTTCTTTCCCTGCTTCCCTCTATATCTGTACATTTTTATCTTTCTTCATGCTTAGAATTGTTCTAATTCATTTGTAACTGAAAAACTATGAGAACTTAGTTAAATAGCTTGCAGACTCTGTCAAGAAAGGATATGAGTCCTTAGGATGAATCATACTTTAGCTATCTGACACTATAAAGTACTTTTGAGAAACTGAAATGTAAAAATTTAATAGTTCAGGCTGTCATTTCATCCCACTTTACCCTGCTTCTTATTGCACTTTGATTAAACTGCATCATCCACCTACTCTCAGCTGCATGCATGTGAGAGGAGGAACTAGGACCTTCTGGTATCTTAGTTCATGGCCAGCTGGTAGAGCTGTGAGTTTCCACCACCTCCAGAGCATTTGTGAAAAAAGGATCCTGAAACTGTCGTTTGGCCACCTTCCTGAAAGCATTAGAAACCTCTCTTTCCAATGTTCTGATCACCCTGGAAGAGAAAAACCCTGTGTTGTAGACCTGGAACTTGTTTTGGATATTTGTATTAATAAAAGTTGCAATTTGTTTTGTGGAAGGACCATGGAGATGAGATGTACCTAGGAAGTATGTATCTAGGAGGTTAGGGTTGGTGTTTTTTAAACATTATTTTCCAAAGAATTTATGAAGTGGTTGTTTATTGAAGTAAGTTGTTTTTTGGTTTTTTTTGCCTGTGTCTAGCAGGAACACTGACATGCCAGGATCTTTTTATTGTGTCAGGGTATTAGATTGAATGACTGCACCTTAGCATTTGCTGCACCTTAGACTGAAGGAGGCTGCTGTCACACCATTCTACTGCTCTCAGCTTTTTTTAAGGCCCTGTATAAATGTGTTAAAGTACGACATCTGCTCTTGTGTCTACTTTTGGAAAGGCTTTTCAGCATTTTGGGTTCCCCTGCCTCCATTGCCTTTTCTCACTGTGTTGTCTTTTCATCAGTTAAAAATAACAGAATATTATCTGTGAAGGCTTCTTGTGCATGAAGCACACCCCAGAGTAAGATTTTCTTTAATCTTGTGGCAGTAATGATCTTGCAGGTATGATAAATAAGCAAACATTTTTCCAACCAAAGTAAGGTTTTTTCCTACAATACAGCAACTGTATCATTGAGAGACCATTAGGTGTTTGTTTGTAGACTTTTCCTTTTGAAAAGATGTGTAGTTATGCAGCCCTATGGGACAAGAGAGAGCGAAAGAGAGGCTATGACACCTTAAAGAACTTACTGAGAAGGGAGGTGTGTGTAGAAGATGCAACTGGAATAAGTCCAGCAATGTCAGGGGATTATGAGTGGACGTGGAAGAACTAGGGTGAAGGTGGGTTGACTTATTTCAAAATACTGTCATGTGATCTTTGTGCATAATTAACAATGTTTTGGGTAAAGGTACAGATGGTGAGGGTAAACTAATTAATTGTGGCAGTGTCTTTGGGCTGAATGCTGACTCTCTTTCCTTGAAAGGGCTTCAGGCAGACTTCAGTGCCATCCTGGCGTGAAATATGATTGTACAGCCTGGTCACATCCATGATGTGAATGAGCTTCGCATAGTTAGTTTTGATAGTAGTGTAGAGAGATCTTCTTCAGAATCCTTTGACTGGATACATTTGCACTGGCTGTCATGGGTGATTCACTTCTGGCCACAATCCATGTCAGTCACAGTGTGGAGCAGAAAAATCAGTATTCCTAGTTCTGGATGTATCTGCTGTGAAACCCAGTTAAGTCTTTTGCTGTTGCTTTCCATTCAGTGTCTAGGTAAAGCAACAGTATCGTAGCTGTCACTTAAAATAATAATCTTTACATTCAAGCATGTTAGAGGTATTTTAGGAACCAAATGTAAGGACGGTAATGTTATCATTTTGTGTATGTAGGGGATCTGTGCATACCACTGAAATTAGGCATGGTAGTGATCCAGAATTAACTGAGTTTTTCTGACAGCAATAGATGATAGCATTCTGTAACACACAGAAAAAGATGCATGTTTTTGTGGAGTGAAATTTCAACAACTGTTCCCTTTTAATAAATAATCTACTTCCTGCTCTTTATATACTTAGTTGTAAAGGGATCTGTTTTAAATGCCTAGGCTGGAAATAGAGGACTATGTTGGTGTATTTAACCAACCAAATTTAAGAAGGCATTCAACTGTTTGTATAAACAAGGCTTCTTTTGAGATTTTTTTTTTTGTGATGTTATGCGTATTTTGTCATGTTTATTCATGGAAATTGCAGCCCAGTAGCATGACACTACCTTTTTTCTCTTCTAGTGAATCCTATGAAAGGTAGGTTTTTCTAACCCAGTAAAGAATGATCACAGACAGATGCTTATATGCAATTCAGCAGCACAAATATTGATTAGAAATTTTTGCTTGCTTTTCTTACCCCATTCTGTATTTTGGGCAGATGGATGCTGGCTGTTGATTGGCAGGTTTGAGATCAGAGCAGCAGGGTGAGGCAGGTGTGCTGGCTGAGCAGTGTGGGGACTCCTGTGTATCTTCCCTTTTTACACTTGGTTCTTTTAGTGTAGGCTGTTTGCTGTATGAAAGATCATGCATTTACAGAGAGCTGCCCAAAAAGGACATGGGAAGCACAGAATGGGGTGTATAGCAATTGGGGATTCCTCAGGACTTGGCTCAGAAGGTGAGTTTCAAATAAATGTATTAGTTTTTAAATAATGTCTTGGACTAATGAGGTCTATAAGGTCCTATTTTATGGGTTGCTTACTGTTCAGGCTTAATTTTTGGATTTGTTTCTACTATCTTGGTGTTTGTATTTGACTGTTTATGATACAGCTTTTCAAAGCTGATTGAAGTCACTTTCTCATGCAGACACTTGTCTATTTGTAATGGCCTCCTATGAAATAGAATCTCCATTAGGTCTGCAAGGTAACACAGTTGTGTGGATGTGCCATGAAACATTAAAAACTGTAGACTCCTGGATTATGTCATTAGCTATCCTTTTCAGAAAAAGAGGAGTATGTTTAATGTCGGGGGGGCAAAGAAAAAGCATTTCTTGAAGTGATCATGTGCCATCATGTTCTGTTGACATGTCTAAAATAGGTTAAAACCCATAGTGTTTACTTACTAAAAATCTAAACCAAGTGACTTTCTTGGGACATACCCTTTTTAAATATAGAGGATTCTCCTCAGCAGTAGAAATCTAGTGAAAAAATGACTATTCCACCCCAGCCCATGTCCACACCTCTGTGTACAGGATGGCTGTAAGGAAAAGGCATGATCCTGGTGACGGCACTGTGGGTACACTCTTGCTGCTGTGCGCAGCCACCTGTGCATCCCAGGGGACGTGAGAGGGGAGTGCCTGAGTGAAGAGACCCTTCTGGGGCCCAGAGCACTGTGCAGGTAGACTTGTGTATTTCCCTGGAAAGCCAAATGGGATCTGGCTGGCCTGTGTTGAGTCAAAGCTTGGAAAGTCTTGCTGGCCTCATGCTGATCTGTGTGTAGCTATTAGCAGCACTTACCTCTTCAGGCCTAACAGCTCATGGATCAGTCTTCATGAGTTAACTTTGTGATGCTGAACTGCCCTTGGGTGCTCCAGAAAGCTTGAATTCTGTGATGTGCCAGCGTGTCCTCCTGGACCTGTGCTTCAGCACCCCACCTGGGGCTTGGTGTGTCCCCAGGCTGTCTGTGTGTAGGTGCAAAACTGAGAATAGATTATAGCAGGGTGTTTTGTGGTACCTGTTATTTTCTCTACTTACAGTACCTACAGAGATCCCAATGGGAATCACTATCTGCCCCCTCTAGTATATTAACCCTGTTTGTTAACCAAGTCTAATTGCACTGGGTTGTTGCATCTTTTGGGGTATATTGCAACAATAGGTTTGGAACGTGAGATACTCATGAGATGTTTGGAAAATTTTCTTGGAATGGAGGACGGTAAAATGCTGGAAGAACCAGAGAGGTTGTGGAATCTGTGTCCTTGAAGGTGTTCAAGACTCAGCTGGATGGGGCCCTGAGTAGTCTGATCTAATTATCTTGCTTTCAGTTGAAGGTTAGAGTAGGTGACTTCTGAAAGTCCTTTCTTAAGTTACTCTGGTTCTGTGGTATTTTTAGCTTTTATTCCTCGAAGTTCCATCGGAATAGCTCTCCCCTTTGGGATTTTGTGTATGGATGGTTGTCAGTTCACATGCTGAGCATTTGTCTAACCAAGAGATCTAAAGGGTTTGACACTTAATGCTACCGCTACTCCATATTAAATTATCTGCTGCATTTCTTTTAACACCTATGTAACACCATAAAAGTTGAAATGTCACCAAAGAGTTGTATAGACGAAAATGGCATAATAAAGGATGAATCAATCTAAATTTCTCTTCTATAGATGTGTTTTAAATGTCTCCTAAATCAGAATTGTCTCTGATTTAATTAGCTTGGCCTTCCATAAGTCAGTTTTAGTCTTGCTGGAATAGCTAGATGCAGCTTGAGAGGGATGAAATAGAATTCTTGTGGAAAGTAGCCCTATTCAGAGGGAGGGGTGGTAAAATTATTGTTCCCAAAGCAGCCAGAGTATTCGTGAAAAATGTGCTGGATGGTAGGAGAAGACGAAATGTACACTAGCTGTATGCAAAACTGTCACACTTGAGTACATTAGACGATGACACAGAGAGGGTGATATGAAGAATGACACCTGGAGTGGTATTCCATTGGAATCTTGGCTGGGACACCTCTACAGGGTGTGACTGGTGAGCCATGGGCACGTATGTTCATGTCTGGCTCCTCTGGTCTTCCCCCTCACCCTTGGATTTGAAAGATACTCACTGGAATAGTTAAAGAGGCTTCTGGAGAGGAAAAACTAAGTTTAAGGAAGAGAAGGACATACATTGCACAAAGTTTGGCTGAAGTAGAATGAAGGGGAAGGAGATTTGGGTGATTTTGAATTACAGGGAGAAAAGGTAGGCAAATGTGCTAAAGGGAAGAAGAGGCAGTAATCTCAATGAAGAATGAAGTTGAGGAAAGTGAGATGCACAGGCATATTTAAGGCCTTCAAGACCCTACCTACAAAAAAGACTGTTTTAGATGTCAAGTTACAATTCAATAGAGCATGCCATAAGGAATTTACTGTGTAAGTATTTACTGTGTTCCTCAATTTACAAGTGGCTTGGCAAGCAGCTGTTACCACTCTGGCTACTAGGTCTAGTGATTTGGCTGCTATATGGGAACCATGTATGTAGTCATGTATGTGGGGATGGGGTTATATATGTATCTACATATTTAATTTTTGCATTGTTTTCTGAACTATTTAATTTACTGGAAAACAAGTACAGCTGGAAAACAAGTACAGCTGGAAATAGCAGATGTCATTGCAGTGGCAGATTGCTGCTACAACTTCAGATGGACACTGCTGAAAGTGTTTAAATGACCTAAAAATAATGTCATGGAGCATAAGAGACATTATATGTGAGCTGATACTTCTTCATGAGTCATTTCCTGCTGAAAGTGCTATGCAAAGCTAAGTGCTAGAGGGGGTGTATATATGTGATTGTATATAAATGAAGAGCAGCCGTGTTTTTTTCCACGGTTCTTTATGTGCCTGTGCTGGTTCAGAGTACGAATGTGGTGATCAGTATTCTGCCTTTAAACAATGCTCAGATTTAGATACTGACTATTGGAAATTGTAATGGTCTTCTAGGATTGTACTCTGTGATAAATTTTCCCTAGAGATTGACTGTGAGAATATGTGGCCTACTTTAAAAGCTCCTTGAAAGAGGAACTAGTTGCTGCTCTGAATTGTGTTTTAACATGTAATATTTTAACGATTTATTTAAATTAAAAAATAACCAAAATGAAACAAACCACTAGATGGATACATGTCTCACAAAGGCGGCTTGTGTGCAGCTACATAAGGAATTACTTTAGATATCGGTGTTGATGATTTCATTGCTGGCTTTATCACCTAGGTCATGTGGTTTATGCACAGTAGAAAAGAACTGTATCTCAGTCTTCAACTGAGGCCAAATCTTCAGCTGGTTTCTGTCCTAAAATTAATTCATTGCTTTGTATTTGAACGCTTGCAATGCAAAATTCTGCTGTGAATTGAGAATCAGTTCTAGGATAGGAATCATATGATAAGAGTCTTGTTAAAGAGCGCAAGAAAAGTTGAAGGATCATGTTTCTAAGTAGTAAAAATGCATGTGTTGGAATTTTGGGGAAGCTTTTGTCTAGCAAAAG
>VZTT01023987.1:62639-75773 GCA_013400855.1 Buphagus erythrorhynchus
TTATTCTGTAGGAGTACCTAGAGACTCGGGACAGGATTATAGTTTATTGTTCTATCTTACATAAAAATTCTAAAGAAACAGAGACTTTTTAACTGGGTGAGAGGTGTTTCTGCAATAAGCTTTTCTTTAGAGAGGTGATATGGTTAAAAGTACTTCTTTCTTTTTCATTGCATCAGCCATCTGCATGCAGTCATACTTTGCTGTTAAGAGTGATGGCAAGGTTTTAATTCTAATTAGCTCAGCTAGAAAATTGAACTAAAAATATGTTCAGAGAATTGGAATTGGATTCACTAGGGCATCCATAATGGGGTTGTGGTTCTCCTCGTGTATTAGAGAAATCTTCATAGACAAAGGAAGTCTAGTTGAAAAAATTCTGGACACTAATGAGAATTCAAATAAGATGTGCAGCATTTTTGTTTTTTACTATTATGCCCTATTTAGGCTAGGAGAAAAATTGCTCATGATAAAAAAAATCCCATGTGAAGAAAACACACTTCAGAGAGGTTGAAACAAGATGATCTTTGAGGCCCTTTCAGCCCAAGACATTCTCTGATTCTGTGAAAACAGCACAATTTTTTGTGGTAGTTGCTTGGATATCTGTTATCTAATACAGCTTCTGAAAGGTTCTTAGTGATTCATGACTTCTGTAAAACTGGAGGTGTGCTCTCCCTGGGACATGTCTGAAGGGGATCTTGGGTTGCTTTCTCTCTTCAATTCATATCAATGTCCCCCAGTTTGGTATTCCTTTTCAGGTCTCGTTACTCCCCCATCTCCTCTCTCCTAGTCTCTTCTTCTTCAGGAAGAAGAGGGGGAAAACAAATCTGACTTCAAGCAGCCCACAGGATAGATATGCTTTCCACATTCAGGCCTTTACATGAAATCTTTCTCACCTTGGTCAGGTATTCAGATAATCTTACTAGTTGACACTGAGGAGACTGACAGAGGACTTCAGTACAGGAGGCCCATATGGGCTAGTTTTATGCACACAATTGCTCCAGTTTGTTGCTTTTCTGTTTTTTTCAGTGCCAGTCCCAAAAAAAAAGGGAAAAAAAAAAAAGAAAGTACTAAAAGGTTGTTCTGTCCAAATTCCTGTTTTAAAAACTATAATTTCTGCTGTTCCAAATGGCTCAATTCTTGTAACACTTGGGTCTTCGCTTAAAAAGAACAGTATGTTATGTAAATGGAAGAAGGAACAGTCCATGATTTATACTGGTAGTATTTCAGCTTTTAGAATGTCTTTATGAGATGGTGCAGTAGTACGTACTTTCTTCTGTTCCTGCTGATTTTTTTTCCCTGTTTTCCTTTGTGAAATGAGGTCTGGGATAGTTGCATTGTTTTTCTACATGTTAAGAATTATATCAATAAGTGATGTAACCAAACTCTTGAGGGATATGAAGGTGTGGTCTATATGTAGATATGATGAGTGAATAACAAAAATTGAAGGTTTTGTGTTTACCCATGAGTGGAATTTAATTTTTTATGGAACATAGCATTTATTTAATCCTTAATGGAAATTGTAATGGATTATTTTGGAAGGAGGTGAGGAATGTGAAAAATTCAGAATTGCTTAATTATATACTTCTGAAGTTTTGGAATGAAATGGGAATTCAAAAGTAGGTGGGAATATTATGACTATATATGAGTATTTACTTTAGTTCTGACAGGTAGCATAGTCTAGTAGTATTAATAAAACATGTGACTTACGGCCAAAAGTTCATGTTTATGTAGTTCTGGGAGTGCTGTACTCCCATAAGAGTAGTGNAGGGAAAAAAAAAAAAAGAAAGTACTAAAAGGTTGTTCTGTCCAAATTCCTGTTTTAAAAACTATAATTTCTGCTGTTCCAAATGGCTCAATTCTTGTAACACTTGGGTCTTCGCTTAAAAAGAACAGTATGTTATGTAAATAAAAGAAAGAACAGTCCATGATTTATACTGGTAGTATTTCAGCTTTTAGAATGTCTTTATGAGATGGTGCAGTAGTACGTACTTTCTTCTGTTCCTGCTGATTTTTTTTCCCTGTTTTCCTTTGTGAAATGAGGTCTGGGATAGTTGCATTGTTTTTCTACATGTTAAGAATTATATCAATAAGTGATGTAACCAAACTCTTGAGGGATATGAAGGTGTGGTCTATATGTAGATATGATGAGTGAATAACAAAAATTGAAGGTTTTGTGTTTACCCATGAGTGGAATTTAATTTTTTATGGAACATAGCATTTATTTAATCCTTAATGGAAATTGTAATGGATTATTTTGGAAGGAGGTGAGGAATGTGAAAAATTCAGAATTGCTTAATTATATACTTCTGAAGTTTTGGAACGAAATGGGAATTCAAAAGTAGGTGGGAATATTATGACTATATATGAGTATTTACTTTAGTTCTGACAGGTAGCATAGTCTAGTAGAATTAATAAAACGTGACTTACGGCCAAAAGTTCATGTTTATGTAGTTCTGGGAGTGCTGTACTCCCATAAGAGTAGTGCACCCTTAATTTACTGTAAAAGTTAAAGAACCTTAATTAGACTGATGCTTACATGGGTGGGTGTGGTTCCAGCTGTTGAAAAGTAAGTGTGGGACTTGATGGACCAGGATATGCTTGGTGGAGTTCTGTGTTTCAGAAGCCTGATATCATACTGGAAGAAGCATCGATTCTTTTTTATATTGTTTTGTTCTGAAGCTTACTGATTGGTAAGGCTGGTTAAATCAGTTTATTTTTTTACATGTCCTTATATAAACAGATTTATTAATATGCTTTATATGAGAGTTTGTTTGCATATATTTATATATATATAAAAGTTACCATGCTTGTTTTTCCAACATCATTAATCTTTTTGGCCTGTAATAACTAAAGATATAAATTAAAATCTAAAAGTAAAGTGCATTACAAAAAGAAAGGTTAGTAAAGGTATTTGGAAGCTGTTAAGAAGCCATTCTTGCATTCAGTGTTTATAATTGTTATTGATACAGTTATTTCTGCTGCTTCATTATTTCAATATTGTAATCATGTCTAATTTGCCTGTAAGTGTTAGCCCAAAATGCAGAAGGGAATTAAGCAGTGTGTGATTATAAAAATACTCTGTGGAAGGTGAAGCATGGTAGTTTTGATTATCAAAAATAATTTGTATTGACCTCTCTTCTGAAGCTGAAGTGCATCAATAACCTTACACCATGTGAGCGGGGATGTGAAGATCTGTGTGTAGCTTCTAAAATTGCTACCCTTTGCAGAGTTTCAGATTTCATCCTGGTAGCTGGGATGTGGGCTGAATGCCATTACAGTTTGCTATGTTAGGGATTTACTGGTGCTATTGGGTAACCCTGAAGAACACTGTGGATACCGCATTGCGCAAAATTACTGTCTTGCATTTCTCTGGGGTGGAAGATGACTTCAGTTATTAACATCATTAGACAGATTTAATTTTAGTATTTTTTTTTTAATTTAAATGCTTTCTATAAGTATGCAATTCAGACTTTCTTAGCTAGTGGTTATGGAACTGACTTGATTTTAGAGCCAGAGATCAGGTCTCAAGCCTACCACACCAACTTTTATGATAGACTTTGGTCCCTGCTTGTTCTGATCAAAGCATAAGATCTGAAATTGAGTTTACCTTTTGAAAAGAGTTCTATTCCTAATTTCTGGAATGTGCTCTACTAGTAATACTTTAACTGAGGTGCTTCTTAGTAGGCTGGAGAGTGGAGAAGAAACAGTTTTGTTTTGTTTTCTTTGTGGGGATCAGAGCACTGCTAATGTGCTTGGATGCCATAGTGATAAGTACTATAAATATCCAAATGTGTGAGCCAATAACTGGAAATAAATTTGTAAACACTAAATTCTTTCCATTATCAAAGGCAGCAATTGAAACATTTTCTGCTCTCCTACCTCTTGCTCTGTACTTTTAATTGTGCACATCACAGAAAACAAAAAGGACATAAAAACTGTTTTCCAGCATTCCTGGGGAGCAAAGAGAAGTGATCATTAAACCCTTTGAATGAAAATGTAATTCATTTTGTGTTCAAGCTTATTAGTTGTCTATAATCAGTGAACCACTCCTCTGTTTAAATAAAGTCTTAAACTGGCTAGCAGTACACGTAGTAGCATTTAAAATAACTGCAGTTTTTATGTCATGTGATATGCTGTGTGTAAGCATGATGGGCTATGTTCAGTAGCACTGACGATTCCATGGGTACTCAGGAAGGTGTATTGGCAGTGAACCAGCATCCCATTCAGGTGCTAGGTAAACTTTGCTGTTGGGAATTAAGATGCCAGATTGATTTCTAAAATTATGGCAATCAAATCCCAAACTGCACCAAGGAAGGACTTCTTTGTCTGTGTGTGTGTGTAGTATCTTCTTTTTGTTTTGAATGCTTTAGCATGTTTTATCTTAAATAACTACAGAAATAATCTCAAATAAACAAGTTGTAGTTGTCTTAGTTCTGCTATGTACAGTAGATCAAGTCTTTTAATCTGGGACTGCTGATATAATTTGTAGCAAGTGTGTTTTATTCTGGGGAGGATGAATTCAGTGGACCAAATGGTGCCTGACGAATGTACAATTTGACAAAGGAACTTCTGGTCTTTCAGGATGCTTTTTTGTTAAACCATTTTTTTATAATTAATTACTTTTATTTTCTTGCTTTTTTGATTTAGTTGGATTTATTGCTTTCATTTAATTAATGTTCTAGTCATAAAATTTTCTAAGTCATTGTAATGTCAGGGCACTAAACTCTTGGCATAGGAATGTGGGGAAAAACAACTTGAGAAATGGATTGCCAGTGAAAGAATGGGGAAGCTCTAAATTGCTGCTAATTTTTAAAAAAAAATATTTTAGAAATTATTTGCAAAGTAAATATCTTCATTAGGAGAAGCTGTGGTAAAAGACTCTACTGGTCACTATGTGCTTCTCTCCTGATTCGGTATCAGTTTATTTAAGCTTTGGTTATAGTTAAAATCAGATCTTTCAGCTAGTCTTGTCAAAGGGCACAAGTGACTTTTAATTTTCAGGATATTTCTAAAAAAATATGACATACAGGTTCATTTTAATAGTATAGAACTGTCTTTATGTTACAGACAGACTACTAGCAATGAAAACACACTCTTAAGAATTAATGTATGCATGAAGTCTGGGGTTTTTTTCCCTCATGCCTTTAAAATTATCCTTCATGGCTTCTTTGTTGATGGACATATAAAGAAGTTATAGTTCCCTTCTGGAGTGGAGGCTTGTTTTTTACAGTACAGAAATCGTCCAAAGAGTGTGAGATTTGGTTCTAAATACACTCTCAGAATTAACACTCCTAATTTCACCTGTGTAACATTCATATTTGCTCAAACTATCAACTGTCCTTCAAAAAACACCTAAAATTAAGTCCTCAGGATGTGTGAAGGTTGGGGGTCCTGCAAGAAGAGTTGTTTATGGGCAGTACAGAACTGTGAATCCCTCTCCTTTGTTTTCTGCTGTAGGTAAATTCTCTATTAGAATATCGGACAACTCTCTGTCACTGGTAGTCTTAATACCATGGCTCCACAGGTGTGCCTGAAAAATAGAATGTTAAAAGCTGGAGTCAAAACAGTGAAAGCTGGATGGTGCACAAAAGCAAAGGGTTTTCCACATCTGTTTATTATATTGTAATCAGTTTTGTGGGATGGAATCCAGGAACTCTTCCATATCTTGCTGTTGCTTTCAGAAATGTTTCTGTTAGTAACAGGAATCTTGCTGTAGGGAAATGCTGAGAATTTCAGCATTTCAGGTGGGTCTTGCACTCTTTTCCCCTAAGTTTATTACTACTTTGTTTTGCTTGAATTTGTGAAATTTAAAAAGGTAACCAGGGTAACCAATACTGCTTGGTGTAAAGAGCAGTGGGAGAAAGCAAGTGAAGTTTACTAAGTGACATTAGTCTAGTTGTTGTAAGAATTTGTCTCCTGTTCTTCATTTAGAAAATACAGATCATGATGCTTAATTTTTGAAGTATAAAAAGTGACTTCTTATGTAGGATATAGAGCTGTGCTAAAATCCAATTTAAAGTTAATCCTCTGTGACCTGAGCTGGCTTCCAGATGGTGACCTACATGTGGAGTAGGCTGTTAATTTGTTATCAAAGCCCTGATATGTCTAAGAAACTTTAAGGGAAGGTGAGATTAGTCTATGGTAAATGAAGGGTAGAGTAGCAAAGTTAGGAATATAAAGGTTAGAAAATAGAGTGCTAAAGCTATTTCTGCAACATTATATTTTACTTCTTTCTGTATTTAATTTACAGGGTTTTACTAACTTTTTTTTCCTTTTTTTTTTTTCTTTTTTTCCCCAATTTATTTTAAAAATATTGTAGTTTTCCCCAAATATTAGTAATTAAGTAGACTGCTAGGTCTGCAGCAGACCTACTCCAGTTGAATATTAGCTACTGTTAACATATTATCATCTCTTTTACCATTTGGGAATCAGCATCTGAAGGGGAGAGACTTCCCCAGTGAGTGAAGTTGTTCTTGGGGCAACCGTTGAATTTTTGGGGTTGCTGGGGATGATTTTGGACCCTTGGAAGGGATTACTGCTTGATATAGGCATTCCCAAAGTGTCTTAAGTAAATTGCTTGTGGCCCATGAGGTGCTTCCCAGAGGTGTGCAGCAGTGGCAGTGCTGCAGCAAGGCAGGCTGGCTGTGCTTGGTGACCTGGGCTGACCTTGGTCTGCAGCAGGAGGAAGGAGTCAGACAGGGACAGCCCTGCTATGAAGCAGTGAAAGCCAGCAAGCAGTGTCCTCCTGCCACACTGGACCCACGGCAGCCTCGCTGCTGTGGCTGCTCACAGCACCTGCTTCTGCCTGTAAAAGGATTTCTTTTTACAGCTGAGTAATGTACATGTGTTCCAATTGTACAGAAGTCTGTGTGATACTTGGAAGAGTTACCAATTAAAGGGCTGTCAGATATGGGAACAGGCTGCTCAGGGAAGTGGTTGAGTCACTATCCCTGGAGGTTTTCAAAGGATAACATGTAGATACGGCATTTGGGATCATGGTTTTAGTGTGGGACTTGGTAGTGCTGGGTTAATGGTTGGAGTCGGTGATCTTGAAGGTCTTTTCCAACCTAAATGATTGTTCTATGATTATGGGTTTGGGCTGGGGCTCCCAGAATACAGAGGTAAGCTACTAGGATGACTACTGTGCAAGGCTCAGCTAGGGAGATCAGTGGAGGAAATGAAGCTGAAATATGAGACTGGGTGAAAAAATGAAGGTCTGTTCTGTCTTCTCCACTTGTGTGGCCTGGCATAAAACTGAAGGGTGCTGGTCCTGTTGGAGCTATTCCTGGTGGGCTGTCAACCAAGAGATCCACTGCTCTGTGTTGAGCAGTACAGGTACCAGTTGAATCTAAATATTTTAATATTTAATTTTTTTTTTATTATTTCAACACAAAGACAGTCTTAGTAGAAACAGGGATTAAACTTTCATTAGTGGATAATTATCTCAAAAACATAGACAGAAACTCCAGTCTCCTTGAAAATGGGATTTAACCTTCTAAAGTTACTTGACATTGAATTGAGGGCTCTGTTTCTACCTGTAGTTATGAAGAAGATGTGAGGTATTGATACATACCTTGGTCAACCACAGAGTTTTATCTCTGGATAAAACTCCACAGAGTATCACGCTCTGGAATGATCGTGCTCTCTGGGAGCCCTCAGGTTTTGCTCTGGTCCCTTGTGTTAGAGGGTGTCTCTTAACTCTCCTCATGTGAGTTTGCCTTCATGTGCACAGCCTTTGCCCTTCATGTCTTAGGTGAGGTAGTTTTGCTGCTGAAAGGAATTAGCCTAGCTAATCTGGGAATGTTGTTGTAACAGAGGTAAATTAGAGAGTTGGCATAATACAACTGAGTTGCCTGTAGAGACTGAGAAAGCACAACTTGCATCTGTCTTGGGTAGGTACGTAGCTGGTACTGGATGTTCTTTTACAAAGAACAAAAATACCTAGAATTATCTGCTCTGGAGGGCAGGGGTGGATTCTGTTCTGATGGGCTAAGTTACTCTAGTTTATTTGAGTCATCCCTAGCTGGAGATGAAAAGATAATGCCAGAAAGAGGGAGTATCTGATGGCTGTTGAAGTAGAAGATACTTGTGGTATGGTATCTTGCAGATTCAGAAAAGAAGGAGAACAGATATATTGTGGCATCCACAGTATTTTTCCCCTTTAGCCATTACTTTTAAGGAAGGTCCTAGGGGGATATTTGATTTCTTCATGTCTTCACTGTTAAGTGCTTGTTGCTGGAAAATGGAATTGGAAGCTGTAGATGGCCTTCATAAAAGGGCAAATGCAAGTTAAGATCTAGACTTCTAAAAAATGAGACAACTAATCACAGAAGAAACTCCCTGTGGCAGTATAGGTTTTCACTCAAGCTTCAGTTTCAATGAAATCAAGTTGCATGTTTACGTGACTACTGTTCAGGAATATTGCTTTATCCTCTTATCTAGGGGGGTGAAAATAAAACCTGTTAATCTAAAAATTGTTCTACTTAGTTATATAACTGTTTCTTAAAAATAGCTCTTAGATGGCTGGAGAAGATAGATGCTGTGGGATACAAATTGCTCTTTCGCTTGATTTGTGCTTTTTTGCATGGAGCATCCACATTGCATGCATAATATTTTTTACTATTTTGTGGTGGCCAGCTGCATGTAATTCACATGTTCTCACACTGTGGCCTGTGAACATCCTGTAGCACAGCTCTCTCTCAGATATACATATATGGCAGCAAAATAGCACCAAATCTGAAGCTGAGTGTAGAGGGGCACATCAAGAGCACACATCGAGGGTGGGATATTTCTTTGTGTGTGCATCACTTACTGCTGGGAAAGTTTAACTTTTTGAAAATGGTTGTTCAGTGCATCCTTTATTCTACTGTATTTCTAGAAATCGCTATTATATTTGGCTGTGGGTTTGTGATATCGTTGGTTGAAGAGGCAAAGTGCATAAATGAAAAGGTTTATTGTACTCTAGTAAAACAGAAATATGTCTTAAAAGAATGAACTTTTTTATTCAACTATCTTAACATTCAGTTTTCTCATCTAAAGAGATTTTTATACAAGTTAGGTTAGCCTTTCTCTTTACAGATTAATTCAGCAGATGGCCATTGCAAACTTGGACCAATAGCAGTCGTACATAACTTGTTTTCAGTGACTGATATGGAGTAAAAATTTGCTCTTGGGCTTACCTCCTGTTTGCTTTAGATTATTTGCTCAGATAAAATCCGTGAAATATTATCTGCTTCAGTTAAATATCCCATGGTATTGTATTTGTCACTTGTTCTTTTAATGAATCTGTACTTTCAGATTTCTCTAACATTGGCATCTGGAATAATTGAGTAGAGTAGGGAAAACAAGAATAGAATCTTGCAGTAGTTGACTTGGCTGTAATTTATTTTTCTCTGCTAAGTAATCTTTTCCTGTAAAATAAATTTTGCCTGCTGCTTTTTGAAATGTGTGCCTGTTTGTCAGAGCTGCCCTTGTTGCACAGGAGCGATGCCTGACTTCATTTTGGAGTGGCAGCATCTCACCTCTATACACTGCTACTTTCCTTTACAGTCCCTGTTATATCATCTTCTGAATCTGAGTTTCATGTGAGTGAGCTAAGTTGACCTAGATCTGACTCAAGAGTAGAAGTTACTAAATTTTTTTGAAGACGCTTCTCTTTTGGAGTTGTGGATTCCCCATCTGAGTATTATTAGCCTAGATATTGCTGGGTAAATTGGCACTTCACAGAAATATTAATAGGCAGTACTCTTTTCTTTGTGTGTGCCCTGAAATACCAGTTATGCTAGATCCCTTGGGCAAGATAGATATACTTGGTGTGTATCTGCTGTGCTGGGGGCTTAGGGGTTTTCTTTTTACTCTCTGCATATATAGACCTAATGAGTGTTAAGTCCTCAGGTTTACTGTACCATTCACATGCACTTGCCTTTTTCTGTTTGTTTGTGGAGTTTGTATTTGTCTTCCCCTACCAAAAACTGTTGCGCTGTCTTGGTACAGTCTTCCTGAAGTCACCTTTTGCAAAATACGAACTGCTCTTAGAAGTTTGTGTTAAGCTTCGTTTGTTGAAACACATGTAAAATTTTATTATTTGAGTCTTCAAATTGGTACTGCCAGACAGCTGGTTTAAAGAAGTTTATTTTAAAGCAGAATGTGGATCATTTTACCCAGTATTTTCTTGCACAAAAAAAGTCCAAACCCTCAAAACAGCTATATAAGTCAGGGGAATGTGTTTTAACTTTTAATGAGGAGTGTTTTGGATGACAGGACATTCTACCAAATGTATTTTAACGTCTGTTAGTACTGAGAACTTTGACCTCAAATCTGACTGCAATGGCACATGGGAGAAAACTAACACTTTCTACAGAGCTTGTCTCCTGTGTAGTGTTTTTTTAACTAATCATGTAGGATCAAAAAAAGCAAATGCATGATCTGTGCGTGCTTCATTTTGGTACTGATTTTGGTTTGATCACCCTTGTGCAATTCTTTGGGAGGATGCTCAGATTGCCTCTTTTCATCTAAATTAAGTGATGGAATTAAGAACTTTGGCTCTTGAAATGGGACGTGGAATGCAGAGATTGATTTGGAGTGCTAAGGCGAGGTCATATGAAGGTGTGGCCCACTGTGTTACTTAGTTGTGTGTTCTTGCTCCTAGAATCTTAAAAACTTTGCTAATGAAGTTGCCAGGTCTGCTATCTCAGAAGGTGTGGTGGGAACCCGATATTAAGGTACAGGGATGACCTCTCAAGCATGGGAAAACACTTTTTAAATAAATGAAAGCTGGTGAGTGTTGGCTGTGCACTAATGATACTTGATCAAAGAGCAGATTTGTGAAAGAGTATTTCAGTAGCAGAAATACTACAGCTTAATACAAGGTAGTAGCTCCTATAAGGCAAGTTCCTTGTCAGTACTGTGTTCTAGGGAAAATACTGTGTTTTCAGGTAAATCTAAGTGAAGCAAGGCAATCTTTTACATGGTAAGCTGAAAACAGGGTGTGAATAATGCGAAAATAGGGAAATAAAAGTTATTTTCTTTGAGTAAATACTTTTCATTTGGTCAGTGAGGAGGTATAATTTTCTATTGTTCAGTGACCGTTTCTGTGTTAAGCTTTAATACATTTAAGAACATACTTTTTTCTCACTCTCCTTTTTTTTTTTTTTAAATTATTTGCAAATTGAGAGTGTTGTCCTCATTACTTACTCTGAGTATGATTGTTGCTCCCCTATCACCTCTCTGTCAAACAAGGAAGATGTGTTTGCCTGAAGGGCATGGAAAAGAATGAGAAGTCACAAATGGGGGAAAAGTAAATTCATTAACCGTAGAGGAAGGGGATAAGGAAGATGGATACCAAGTGGCCAGGTCTTAATAAATTAGATGGGATATGTTAGACAAGTTTCTGTTCAAGTATGTTTATATGTACATAGCATTCCCTTTGTTTGTAAGGATGTCTAAGAAGCTGTTTGCCATTTTCTGGAACTCAGTGTTACCTCTGCATTTCTTTCCTTGGAGAGGAAAGATGTGGAATAGTGTGGATGCTGTCCTGGTACTCAGTGAGTGCAGCTTTTACTCTTTCCAGCATGGCTTTCTGCTCTACTTACTAAAAATCCTTTAAACTTGCCTTGTAGTATTTTTTGATATCTGTACATTGTAGGAGGCCTGTGAGTCTGTCCTACCATTTATTCCTTCTTCCATCTCTCTACAATAACACTGCTCAGGGATAGTAGCTTCACCAGTATTTCACCTGAAACAAAGTCCTAAAAGCAGCAAAATTGCTTTAGTTTTTGAAAATCCTGTCTCAACTGCAACCTTCTAAGTTCACATTCATATTATTCATTGTTGTACTTGTCAGTTATTCTTTGAATTATATAGCTTTTAAATTCCTTCACCTTTTAAAACAAGTGAGTTTTTAGGTACAACTTGCATTCCTTTGGTATGCAACACAGTAGATTACAAAAAAATCCCATACAATTAATGTGAAACAAAGTAGAACTGACTTGGAGTTTGCAACCCACATCTTATGTAAAAGAATTCTGATTGATACTGGCAGTACAGTGATGGTGATGGTAGAAGGCAGTGCACTTCCTTCTTTTTTCCAATTGACATTAATTGGACTTGCTTCTAAACACCACATGACTGTCTCTGCTTTGAAGGCATAGATGTGATACAACCATCTCAGTTTACTGGCAGTAAGTATTTTAGCATTTAATATTATTTTAAATTAGCTTTAGTCAGTACTACATTTTTCCTCTAGTAAGTTTTTTTGTCAGTTATTCTTTTAAATTAGTTCCTTGCTGTTCAAACACAGAGCTTTATAAACAATGTTTAGGAATTCTTTCTCGTACAAAACTTGCTAATTGTCTGAACAGTTCCCTGCTTTGTGTGCAGTGCTTCCTTTTTTGCCTCAGCTTTCTGTGATGCATGTTCTTTTTTATTCTTTGGAAGAGAGTTATTTGCAGAGATTCCTTCCTTCATTCACCTCATATTTTGACATAGTAAACTTGAAGTAATATGACAAAGGCTTGTAAAAAGAATGATGAAGAATTCTAGACAGTACAAAAAAACCCCCGACAAACCAACCAAGCCCAAACAATTCCTGTGAGTGCTGCTGCATCCTGGAAAGGCATGTTTTTGCTTCCAGATGATGAGGAGTCAGTCTGCTGAGGATTTTTAACTAGAACTGGCCTCCTGCCTGGCCACTTTGAAATGTCTCATTTAGCTCATCTGATTATCTCTGCTGCATTAAGGCCTGTGCAGTTTGTGAGTAGGTAGGCAGGGAGGAACACACATGTAGCATCAATACTGCTGTTGTGGCACAGCATCCCATTATCTTTGTCTTTCAACCAACTCACAGGAGAGTTAGACCCTTCTGTTGTTGAAAACAGCTGTTTTGGAGATTTATGGGAAGCACTCACATGCTTCCATGGTAGGTGGAAGACTCATGGCTCCTTCAGTCCTATGCTGGATTCTGGAATTTTGTGGCTTGTTGCTGGGGTCCATGCAGCAAGAGCTACAGAACAGTTCAGAGGAACTGACGTCCTATAATGAATGTCAGAGCTTTTGTTCACTAAACTGCAGCCAGATTCAAGACCTTCAATTTGTATAATGGAGGCTTGACTTCCCCTGTTTATCTTTTGCTCAGATAAT
>VZTT01023987.1:75792-89523 GCA_013400855.1 Buphagus erythrorhynchus
GTGGGTGGGAAGGGAGGACAGGAAGAGAAGGTCAGCCGTTTTTAATACTGCTCTTTTTCTCCATGATCAGGGCATTCTAATTATACCCTGGATAAAATATCAAATTTCAAAGTCCTTCACACAAGGAAGGTTCACCACTTTTCAGTGGCATTAGATACACATGCATGCCCATAAACACGTGTATCAAATGCATTTTGATTAATGTTGGGTAACTATATTAGCTGATTACTCTGCTATTGTTTGATAATATCTTATCTGGAACAGTGAAGAATTTGTCCCATGCAGAGATGTATCTTATAATGGAGTTCTCATAGCCCTGGTTTCATTTTGCAGCTTAAGAAGTTGTTTAGGGTTACAGTGAACCTTTTCTGAATCGTGTGTTTTGACTGACTGCTGGGTGACACATAAGGGTTTTAAGTAGCTGCATGAGGGTGGTGTGTCTGTTACTTCAGAGGTTTTTCTTCCAGTAATTTAAAAAGCATAGCACAGGAAAATATAAATGAGTAGATGTTAATTAACTTTATATTGAAGTATACTTCTACCCCTCTTTCAAAAGAAAGTGCATGTTATGCTTTCTCTTTGTGATTAGTTTTTTATTAAGACCAAAATTGATTCTGTTACATTATTTTCTATGCCAGATAAGCAGTAATTAAATATTTCAGAAGTGTAACACAAGATGGTAAGAAAGCCATATGAAATGTTCTTCATTTTTTTTATTCCATCTGCTGCTATTATATGGTAGAAATCTTGTAATGTGTTTTTAAAATAGCGTGCTTTCAATTTTCTTATTTATGTGGCTTTGTAAGTACCGAATCAGGTGTTAAAATGTCATGCCTGTTAGAAAAGTGCTCCAGGAAGTTTTGTGGTGGGCCCCAAAAAAAGTTATTAGGATAATTGAAAAGAAAAAAATGTCATATAATCTTATTTCTGCTGAAAGGAAAACCGGTAGCATCTAGCTACTTTTTTATCCTCCTGTCTCTTTTGGCTTTCATTAAAGAGCAAACTTTTAAGCTTTGAAAGACTCTGGAGACCCACAAGCCATGTTTGAGAGTGTTTGTAATCTTCAAATAAATACCAGATTAGTGAAGTAAACCCCAAGGTTTACTTCAAGTAATCCCAAGGAGAGAGCACTTTCAGTTCTGAATTGGCATTTGCTTACCCCCGCCTATATGGAAGGGAAGAACCTGCTGCTTGGATAAAGTAGTCTTTGGCAGAATTTGACCAGATAGAGCTTATTCCTGTGTCTACAGAAGAAGTAATGTCTCTTTAAGTTTCATGATGTTTTCTGTATTCTCTTCTATTTTCAATGAAATCTACTAATTTCCTGCTTTTTGTGTTGCGAGATGTTTCTGAAGACAAACTGGTTGTCTTTCCAGCTAAGCCTGCAGGCAAGGCAGACTTGAGCAATATGCTCTAAGAAAAAGTGTGAATTTTCTCATATGTTTCAGTGAGTGTTAATGGGAAGACTAATTAGGAAAACTTGAAGCCAAAATTACTGTGTTTGAGACAAATTATTGGAGACATCCATCAGCTGTACTTGGATATAAGTGGCATTCCAAGTTCAAATCTGCTTGAAGTTTAGAATTGGAAGTGAGGAAAATAAGTTTAAATCTTAACTCAAAATTAATTAATTTTTAATTTAATTAAATTTAGAAGGAAAAATAAAAATCGACCACATATTAATAAGTCTGTAATCTAATAAATGAAGGAGATAATGTATTTCTAATTACTACTGGTTTTTAATTTAGTTTGAAAACCACTTATGGGTAACATTAAGTCAGTATTTTAGACAGAAAACGCTATATTAAATACTATCATATGTTTTTTAGTATTTTAAGTTTTATAGCTACATATATACAGGATTTCTTTTACTTTTCTCCTGCAGATATAACATTTCTACTCCTAGAAATCTGCATAGCCTAAAACATAGGTCAGTTCTTTTTGAATCCTAATATATTCTTATTTTCTTTGGATACAAAAAAGCCTGGGACTACTGCCTTTGCTGGACTGACTTTGTGCTGTGTCAGATTCAGCTTGTAGGTAAGGCTCAGTACAAAGGTTAGTTTTCTTTAATGTTACAAAGACAGCAGCCTCAAGCTAAGGAGTTTTCTGTGGAGGAGGAGATGCATTTCTTTCTTCTGTGCATTTCCATCTCTACTTTCCCTGAGAGTCTCTTCCCACTCTTCTGCTGCGTGTTCTCCTAAAGCAGGACTCCAACCTGCACTTTCTTTCTCGTGATATATATGTTTGAGACTCCAGCTCCATCAGGTCATATGCCTCTCTTGCTTTCTTGTCACTGCTTTGACATCCTCAGACGGGTGGCTGTGTGTCTATTTCCATTGCAGGGCAGGACTGGAAGCAGCCCCTGCTATGCAGCATAGCCAGATGTACCCAATTTGCAGTGGCTTTTGATGCAAGTGTCTGATGTGCCATGAGAGAAGACAGAAGGCAGAGCTGAAAGAAGCTCATCAAGTACCTGGCACAGGCAAAAAGGTTACATGTTGTGGGCATATCACAATTTGGAAATGAGTAGTGTTGCAATGTCACCATCTCCAGTGTTGCAATATCTGTGAGCACTTATGTGTTTGGTAAGAAGACTGTGATTCCTTCTGCTTGGAAGAGGTTGTGTGGCCTTCTACCCCTTTAACATGTCCCACCTCTTGAGCAATATCAAGACAGAGCAGCCAATAAAAATGTTTCTCTCTGCAGTATAGGATTTTTAAGGAAGAAGTGCAGGGAGGAAGGAGGATCTTTCATCTTGCATGCAAAAAATGTTACCCCCACATAAATTAGCAGTATGATTAATCAGGTAACAAGCTGGTAGTATTCTACTTTCCATTTAACTTTATCATAGAATCAGAGAATATCCTCGGTTGGAAGGGACCTACAAGGATCATCAAAGTCCCACTCCTAGCCCTGCACAGGACAGTCCCTGTGTGTGTTCTCTGGCCACCATCAGCACCCTATGAATAGCTCTTGAACTGTTGGTCCACTTCAACCAGCTCTGACAGTTTTGCCAAGTCCTAGAGCAGTGTTCTGTAACTACTGTGAAAGTAGAGGCAAGAAACTGTGTGGCAAGAGCTTATGCACTGAAACATGGTGAGGCAGGGACTCATTGGGGGGCAGGATGGCTTCAGCAAGATTTCCTGCCTTTCTAGGAGTCCTGGCATTAACTATGTGCTAAATAGGGAACTGTTTATTCTTTGGTGGGCCATAATGCATCTTTCTCATGAAGAGTGTGACTGTAGGACTATATTATTTTGTGTTGGGCTGCAAGTGCAAAAAGTGAGGAAGTCTGATCCCAAACAGGGAGGAATATTCAAGCTGCTGATAGGGATATTTTTATTTCAATATGTGGAAAAAGAAGTGCTACCATTTTAAAAAGTTGTTGCACCATTGGAAGCTCTCTTCCTTTTCCTGTCCGTGGTGTGGTATATTGAGTCAAATATATGCTTTCAAAGTGTGCTTAATTAATAAATAATGTGTCCTGGCTTTCACCAAGTCAAAGTAACCTAGTGTAGCCATCAAACTGGTTATGCCAGTTGTAGAGCATTTTTTTTTTTACTTTTAAATTATCCCAGTATGAATTCATGTAGTAGCTGACAAGTCTCAGCAAAAGAGGTTCTCTCTTGGTTTGGATAAAAGAAATAAGAAGAATGTATCTGTTTTGATTTTTGGTAAAGGGCACACAAAAATAATCTTTTAATTAGAGCAATTTCATTCTGTCTGTCTGCCATGAACCTGACTTGGTGGGAGCTGATCCTCTAATGAGGGAATTAGATGTTTATTTCTGGTAGCCCACAGCCTGTGACATGCTGAGCACGTGTTGCTGAGTGTGTGAGAGCTCTCAGCCAGCTCCCAGGAACCTCTCCTTTACCTCTCTCATCTTTGCTCTGCTGTTCCCTCCTAAATATCACCTTTCTGATTGCTCTGTTCTTGATATTTTGACTTGGGAAAGACTTTTTTTAATGGATAGACAGTTTCTCTGTGGTGTTGTATTTGGATCTGTAAATACACTGCCACTTGCTCACTCTTCCTGCCCCCAGCCCTGGTGGGATGGGGGAGAGAATTGAAAGTGTAAAAGTGAAAAACCTCATGGGTTGAGATAAAAACAGTGTAATAATTGAAAAGAAGAAAAATATTGTAAGAAAAGTAACAGAAATAAGAACCAAGAAAGGCTGCAAATGAAAACAGTTGGTTGCAGCAGTCCCCCAAACCAGCCTTCCCCCTAGTTTTATTGCTGAGCATGGTACTGTAGGATCCAGAGTATCCATTTGGTCAGTTGGGGTCAGCTCTTCCAGCTGTGTCCCCTCCCAGACCCTTGTGCACCACCAGCCTCCTCGCTGGTGGGGTGAGCAGCAGAAAAGATCTTGACCATGTGTAAGGACTGCATAACAGGCACTAAAATATCCCTAAATCACCAACACAGTCTCCAGAACAAATCCAAAACATAGCCCCATACCAGGTACTGTGGAGGAAATTAACTCTTTCCCAGCCAAACACAGCACAGGAAGCACACTTGGAAATTGGTGCCATCCAGAATGGATTAATAACTCTGTCCAAGTGACCATTATTAAACTGGCTTGTCTAAGCACTGCCATTTTACAAAGTGCATTTATTGAATTTTTTTGCCTTTGAAAAACGAGAAGAGGGGTGATGGAAGAGGAACTAGTCTTGGGGCTCCTGAATACCTCTACTGCTTGTGGTATAGAACCTCCTTAGTGTTATGTAGCATGGGGGAGAAATCCATCCTGCCACCTTAAAGCTGGGAATGGTTTCTTTGGCTCGCAGGCTGAGAATTCTCTCTGAAGCTGCTGTTGCCAATGCTTAGTGCACTTTTCTTCTTGTAATCATGACACCTGAGGAAAATAAACTTGAAAATCTCCCACTTTAATTGGTTTCCATTCTCATGGTTTAGAATGATCTAGAAGGCCCTATTTTGTCAAGAAACCTTTCCTTCTATTTTTGCATTTCACCTTGAATTTGATCTTTTATCTTATCTGAACTACTGTTAATGAGCTCTGTGTTGCACTTACTTACGTGATAAATTTCTCTTCACAGATCATTCAACTTCAAGTGGTACATCATCGTTTAAGCCCAGCCGATCACTGGTTTCTATTCCCACTGCCCATGTGATGCTGTCTAGTGCCAGCTCTTCACTTTCCAAACACAGGGAAGCTTTCAAGTCTGATGGCTCAAAATGGACTACAAGCTTTGTACGGTCAGGAGGAGGCAGAAATCAGGGAGCCCTGGACAATTCTCTTGACATGAAAGATGCAAGACCTGTAAGAAAATGGTCCTCCTTGTCTAAACTCAGCTCACCAAATAATTTCAGCCAAGATGGAAGTAGTCATTCAGTGGAATACAGGGCTGGTATGGACAAAGCTGTGCCACTTCAGTTAAGGACAAATGGGCCAAGTTGTTTGCATGACAGCATGGAGTTGCTAAAAATTGAGGACAAAGAAATGGGGAAAAAGCGATCTTCTCTACTGGACTGCAAATACAAATTTGAAACATGCAGCAAAGACGACTTAGTTTCAGACTCCCCAAGTAGGAGACATGCCTTAGACTTGACCTACAGTGCCTTACCTGAAAGCAAACCCACGGCCGGCGGCTGTGAAGCTTTTGGCCAGAGATACGCGACACTGGGACAGCAGGCGGTGAGCGGAGCCCCCATACAGCCGGCGGTGAGGACTCAGATGTGGCTCAAGGAGCAGCTACGCGCAAATCCCCTGGACTGCAGGCCTGCTGAGGAGCCCTACGGCGTGCCTGCATGGCACACGCAGCAGCTCGAAGATTTTAGAGTAGCAGGTGACCAGCCTGTGCAGGTAAGGATAAAGCTTGGTGTTTGCTGCCATCATGTGGCATCCTGTGTTATACCCGAGGAACAACAGGCAGTTTTTAACAGATCCTCCTAACCATAGGTGATGGTATTTTTACGCTTTGATTTGGGCTGTTGCTGCTTGTTTCTCAACATTAGCTGTTTCTTGGGTTTTCTTTTATTTCTGCTATCTGCCTACAGTTTACTCTGATTCATTGTGCCTGTTCACATGGGACTAACATGTCTTCATGTGAAACTGGGCACAGGAAGAGGTTCATCAAGTAGCCTTTTTAGTAATTTTAGAGTAACTGTATAGTGGGGGAAATGTGAAGGTATTTTTTTCTGAATGGGCTTACAAAGAGGTTGCATTTATGCATTCAGCAAAATAAGAATGGCTTTTGTGTAGTGCAAGGGTGAAAGAATATTCACCCTCCATATGCCTAGCAGTTAAAAATGGAATTCAGTTTGATATTACTGTTTATTTTTTAACTAATAAAAATAAACTAGCAGTAGTCAACAAATCTGGTTTATTTAAATAAGATAGTATATGTGGTTGGTGCATCATACTTGAAATATTTTCATATAGAGACTATCAAACACATAGTTTTAAGAGATAGCTAACGCTTTCTAACATGGCAATTCACAGTCTTTGTTTCTAACTCTTTCCCTAATGGGGAAGTACAGTTTGTGAAGGAAGACAGTATTTAAAATCTACATGTTCATGTTTACCTGTATATTAAGTTTGGCTTGGCTTTACAAAAAAATCCCAGTTTACAATATATAAATTTCTCTGAAAGGCATTTTACAGTTAGACTAGGATATTATCTCAGCAGAGATAATCTAGCAGTATGTTCAGATTTCCTGTTTCCTTCAGCCTAAAGTACATGAAGTAATTTACAGAGTGTGCGCTCAAGTTTTCTTGTACCTTCTGTTGTATATGGATGGAAAGAATGACAAGTTTAGAGATTCTTAACATCCAGTTTTGCTCTTAATGATGATCTGGTTTTAGGTTTTTGGTGGTGTTTTGAGTTTTTGTTGTGTTGGGTTTTTATGGGGTTGATTTTTGCTGGTTTTTTTTTTTTTTAATCTAAAAAAATTGAAGCCAATTAATATGGCCAAACTAATAGTTATCTCTGGGTTTGTGTAAACACCTGACATTGTTACAGGTATCCACCCTTTCCCTTTATTGTTGCAGAAACCCTCATCTTTCTCTTAGCGGTTTGAAGATTCTGATGTTGATAAATTCCCCAGGTAGGGAGCAGAGGCTGATGGTTCTCAGAACCGAAGTGACAGAGGCTGGCTAGTGCTGAGGCTGGGTCCAGCTGGACTCTGGGCACTTGGCATCTGCTGGTGGCATTGAGGAGCACACAGAGGGTTTGGGAAGCGACAGCAGGCTGCCGTGAGGGAGCTTGGTCTATCCATTCATTCAAGTCTTCCCAAACACCTGAGATGTGTAGCTGGCTGCAGCCACCAGTGGTGCTATCTGTGAGATCTGCAATCAGGTTACTGTGCCTCGTGGTTCTCTTCTTGGATTTAAATATACAGAATTACAGAATATTAAGGGTTGGAAGGGACCTTAAAGATCATCTAGTCATAACCCCCTCTGCCCTCTCCCTCTGGGCAGGGACACCTCCCACTAGACCAGGTGGCTCAAAGCCTTATCCAGCCTGGCCTTGTACACTGCCAGGGTTGGGGCATCCACACCTTCCCTGAGCAACCTCTGTTTCTGTGTCTTACCACCCTCATAGTGCAGAATTTCTTCCTAAGATTCAGCCTTAAATTTCCCCTTTTTCAGTTTGTACCCATTACTCCATATCCTATCACTGCAGTTCCTATGAAGGAACTCCAGTAGGCCCCCTTCAGATACTGGAAGGTTGCTATGAGGTCTCCATGCAACCTTCTCTTCTCCAAGCTGAACAGTCCCACCTTCCTCAGCCTGTTTTTGTAGGGGAAGTGCTCCAGTCCTCTTACCAACTTTGTGGCCTCCTTTGGACTTGTTCCAACAGTTCCATATTCTTCTTTATGCTGGGGACACCAGAACTGCATGCAGTACTCCAGATGGGATCTCACAAGAGTAGAGTAAGCTTTATTTACTTATTTACTTCATTTAGCTACATTTCTCTTCATCATCTTATATGTGCCTTTACCTCACTGTTTAGGACGGGTGTTTTAGAAATTTATTTTTGTTTAGATCAGAACTATTCCCAGCTTTTGTCCTTCATGTCTCAGAAGTGCTTTCTCCCTCTGATCATGTTTAAATACAGTATGAAGACAAAGTTAAATGTTTGAAACAGATAAAGCCTTGTATGTGTTATTGCAGTTATTTAAAAACTTTCATCCATGCAGGCATTGCTACCAAGCTGTGTTTGGAGGACAGAGCCACCAGGGGGAACACAAGCATTATTTATCTTTGACTTTGATTCAAAAACAGTGCTGCACCTTTCCAGGTTTTTGAGATTTGACATTTTGCCTAAAACTGGCTTGCCTTTTTTTTTGTTTGTTTGTTTTTTGTTTCACCTGTAACTTTTACATCTCTGTGGAGGAAATTCCTGATGGCCTTAGGAAGCACTTCCATAGGCATGATCTGGAGTCATATGGCTGAGCTTTGAAATGGATCCATTTTATGTTCTCAAATGAGATGTGGTTGTAAAGTAGGACTCAGAGAAGGTTAAAGCATGTGCAAGAGCCTTTGGGCTCTTGGAGGCATCCCTGCTGTCACTCCCTGCCCTCTCTGTCTTTCTGACAGCGGTTATACCTGTAAGGAGGAAAGATGCCAGAAGCAATGAGGAAACGAGAATGGTTCTTCCTGTTTTGACATCTGTTTTTTAAAGAAACCTGAGCATCATTCTGCTGTGACCTTTTTCCAGAGATCACATGTACCTGGGAACTGGTATTTTATTATTTCTGAGAAACTAAGAAAACTGCAATCCTAAGTGGAATATATATCTAAGAGATAGAGTAGAAGGCATAAGAGGAAGCTGATGATTTATAAAAGGGGCAAAAGCCACAGCTCTACATAATTTTTTCTGTTTTTCTTTTCCTTTTCATGAGGATTACTTTTGCTTTTTTGCTTTTAATACATATATATTCTGATGGAAATGTTTTTTTCTAGGACTGAAAAAAATTAGTTTATCATCATTATTTTGCTTTAAAACTACTATTGCCATGAACAGAGAATACACCAAACTTTGCTTTCAACTGTTAATCTAGAGCAGCCTTTTGCATATTTAAGATAGCTGCACTCTGTAGCCTCCCCTTCTACCAGCCTATCACAAATGAAGTAAGAGTAGACAGCAAAAGTTTTCTGAGTTAATTTTGAGGACTGATGGTTCAGGAACAGCTGTTGGACTTAATAATACACACTACAAATAAGTTTTTATGTCCTCACAGACTAATACAGAGAGTTGACCATAGAAGACTCAATAATTCAGAGTTAATTTTTGTGAAATCAGACAAGCTTTGTTTGTTTACTTTAAAGACTAATGGAAAGTATAACTTAACACCCCTCAAAAGCGGTTCCAAGGTTATTTACTTTCAAGCTTAAGATTCTCTGCTTCCTTAGTAGTTTGAAGTTGACTGAACTCAGTAGATTTTTCTTATACTTTGCTTCCCAAATTATGACATCTATCATGCGGCCTTTCCATTCCAATTGTAAACCGTGGGTTGTAAAATAAAATTTCCTGTGCATTGTAAGGGAAGCTCAGAGTGTTGAGTAGAAGACCTACAGCTACATTGTGATTGTCCTTCAGGATGTGGTCAGGTTTGCAACTGCAGAAAATGTGCTGTGGAGCAACAGAATGTCTCTTAGAGAAGGTGCATCCTTCAGCTGTGGGTGTGATGTTTTTACATTTCAGAAATAAATCTCTAAGGAGAATCTAGTCTTTGGTTCTTGTGAAGCATCATGCAATTGCATCTGAAAATTCATTTCCTTAGCTAATGTGAGTTATTTAATGTATGCTTTTTGAAAATACACATTCTCCTACACATTTCCTAGGAACAGATTAACAGTTATTCAGTTTATGGAGTTCAGTTTATGCACCAAAACAAAGAAATATTGCTTTAATGAAAACAGTTTCCACACAGAATTTGTATTTCACCATACACTTAATTGTTTAATTGTTTTCAATATGCAGCTGATCTTTGAATAAGGAAATGTGTGATAAGGACTGTATTAAGGAAAAAAATGCTTATAACACACAGCAGCATTTCCCATTTACTGAACTTGGAGGCTATAAAAACTAAATTAAAAGGCTCTATGTTATCAAGCAGTGACATTTCTTAAAGTCTGATCCTATTATATATCCTATTATCTGAATGCATGTAGGTACATGCTGTGTGCTAGTCCAAAATTAGATTCAAAATGAAAGCATGCCTTTAAAATTGTTGGAGATCATATAATAACAAGGAAAGCTTCAGAAGATTGCTTATCTACATATTAACTTTGTACAGTGTTGTAAGTATCACAGTATGAATCTCTTTATTCCAGTGTACAGAGCATCTGTATGATTTCTTCATGGTGTGCTAAATTGTGTAAGAATATTGCAGAGATAATAGGTGGAAATTACTTAAGTACATCTTTTCCCTTTAATGTACCAGATTTAGTGTTTTTTTGGGGGGGAGGAAAACACTGGATTGATCATACCATGTATATAAAAGTTTCTGGAAATTAAGTTTTAATGCAATGAGAAGTTTAGAGTTATTAGAACAATTTTTGTTGCTAAGCATAAAAGGAAGAAAGTAAACTGCATGCATAGCTAAACATTGGTAAACAAAGCTGTAAAACTTTAATTGAAAAAAAAGTCGTAACATTCGTCAGATAACATTGTTGCCACATAAAACTTTATTCCTAAATGTCAACTCAAAGCTAGTGTTTTTTTTACAATCCTGTCAGGTCAGAAAATTGAAATTATTAATATCAACATTTTTCCTATATCACATTTTCACAAAACCATACTTTTCAGGAATATAAGACTTTTTAACATGAGGGATTATCACTTTTAGCTAGCAGAGTGAACTCCTTTACTGTGAGCCATAACTAAGCTTTTATGGTCTGTTCCTTTTGCTGTGAAGTTGGTAGCCAAGCAAATGAGATTCCTTTCATTATAAGATGCTTGTAGGTTCAATCTGGAGTAAGTGCTAGCAGATGATTGGAAACCAAACTTGGACCTGTGCTTGATTGCAAAAAGAGCCTTGGCGTTAGTTAGCTGATAACTTTGCCAGCTTTATATGTCATCTTGGGAAAATGCATGTTTCAGTTTCAGCAGCGTATTTCTGCATTTGTTGAAGATTCTGTCACATTCATTGCTGGCTGAGAGGAAGCTACTGGGATTGTATCTGGGGATTGTTTCTCTATGCTCTGATGGCCAAGTTTCTCACAGACTTCCTTGGTATGTAATATTTGATCTGGAAGTACATGCTTGTTGGTGGCAGTAGGCTCATCTTCCTCAATTTATTAAAAAGGAATATGTGATTTTATTGTTTTCTCAGGGCCAACTGGTGTCATAGTGGTTTCCCTAAAATAGGGGAACTTCTGAATATACAGAGGGTCATACAGACAATAAGCTTTGGGTAGTTCCAAGCAGTATGTCAGGGAATAACCATTTTGTTGGGAAAACTGTTCTTATTCTGCCTTGGGCTAGAGTGTGTTTCCTGTTTGTTTCTGTGGTTTTGGTGTGCTTTGAGCCATCTATGTCAAGCATCAGCAGGAATTCTCCTAAGCAATACACAACTATGTAACCGTTGCCACATATATCTCTGGTATATAAATTTACAGATTTTTTTTTTTAAAGCAGAATATTTTGAGATTCTCGAAATAAGTTACGAAGTGTTTATGGTGATGTAGCTGTGCAAACTTTTCTGCTTTAAATGCAAACAGATTGGAATTCATACTACTATAGCAATCAACATTAAAAACTACGGGTACATAGTTTTTAGAAACTATTTTAAATGTTTATTGTGCGTATTTCAGAACAGGTGAGAGAAAAGCTTTCATTTTAACTATCTGTGCTGCTCTAGGCCATTGTGCTGGTTTGGCTGGGGCAGAGGTAATTTCCTTCATAGTAGCTGGTAGGGAACTACGCTTTGGACTTGTACCAAACCGTAGTCTCATGCTAACTACTATAGCATGAAGAAAATTAACTTTATTACAGACAAAACCAGCACACTAATGCTCTGTAAGCTTTGGAGCAGGTAGCACAGAGTGGAATGTGGATACCTATTTAATGGTAGTACTTCCTTAAGCTTTCAGGTTTGCTAGGCATACTGTCTTTTCCTGTGAAAAGTCTATTCATAGATCCAGTTTAGATGAGTCTCCTGCAGATAACTGAATAACAGTAGTGATCATATGGAAGTTCTGGGTGCAAACATGAATAGATCAGCTCTATAATATACTCAGCAGTATATGTGCTGAATCAGGGATGTGCTTTTGGCAATAAGAAGCTGGAGCTGGGGCTTCCTCCACCCATGAAATAACTTCAGCCTCTTTTGTACATATGTTAATATGCATATCTATGGCAATAAATTTACTGTACAATATATATTTGCTGGTGCACACTGTTCCTGTGTTTCACTTGGGAAAATGAGGTGCTAAGAGGAAGTTGTTTGGCTCCAATGTAATGTATGAAAATCTGCTTCTGATCCCCTCCTTTCCCAGCACTTCTCATGTTTTTAGCACTACCTTCTGGAAAATCATTCCAACAGAATTGTGCTCTTCTTGGTCACTCTCCTTCCCAGGACCCTGTGAGAAAAGTACATCATCCTGTAAAGAGCCACAAAAGAAGGTCCTGTAAGAAGTTTTTGCTGCATGCCTAGAGGTGAGGACAGGCTATGGACTGATGATTGCACTGGCAAGTAACAAGTGGTCTGTCAAATACGGCTGGAGGACTCCCACACTGCTCACTTGACCTATGCATAAGTGGTAAATCCTCTTACTGAGGCTGTAATGCATCTTAGGTTTGTGCAGCTGCACCTACTGCTGGTGTATGTGCTGGTGCTAAGGGTTTCCTGGACAGAGTTATCATAACCCTGGGTAATGGCCCTTTGTTTTTCAGTTGTTTTGACAGCTGCTGCTTTTGATACACTGGATAACAGAAGGCTTCTGGCTTTCAAGGTGTTGCAGTGAACCACAGGTGGTCTAAATAAGAATTATGTTTTCATATTCGACCTTCACTTATCCCCATCTCTGCTACTGCAAGCTGCTTTTCAGGGATATCTTTGTTTCCATTTACAGCATCTGTGCTTTTCTCTCCACAGGTAATTTGATGTGTGCCGTCAACTCTAAATTGGCATTTTGGTTTGCCTTCCTGCTGTCATTTCCCATGAAGTATATGTTATACAGAAATCCCATTTTAAAAATTTGATTTCTGCTATCCCCTTTTTGCAGAAATTATATTCCTTGAATGCTCCAAATAATTTGTAGATCTTTAAATAACAATCAGCTGTAGCAATGAGAAGCTACAGTTGCTGCTGATGCATTCTTGGGTTTCTTCAGGTACTCAGCGAGGCTGTAGGTGCTTTCTTCACCCAGTGGCAGGTAGATACTTGTGCACAGCTCTTAGGATTGCTTTCTGATAAATTTGGGGTGTGACACATTTCTCTAACTGTCGGACATTTCAGCCTCTGCTGTCTTTGCATACTTATATTCAGGTAGTCTGGAGTATCTACATTATCATTGCAGAATCCACAGGGTGAAATCTGAGAAGGAAGCAGAGCTTTGCAGAGGTTCACATCAGCTTCACAAGGATAAATGCGAGCACTAGAACCAAGACAATGAGCAGAAAGTTGAGTAGCAGGTTGAGACCTCTGTTGTTGGCAAGATCCATAATGTGCATCAGTCTGCCCTCTTGTGCCTGCAGCAGACTCTTAATTGTAGCTTAGGGGGTTGCTCCTTCAGTACTAGGCCATGTACGCTC
>VZTT01023990.1:2422-34073 GCA_013400855.1 Buphagus erythrorhynchus
GATTTGCTATTACACATCCCACACAAAAAGAAGGAAAAAAAAAATCAGCCTATTTCAGTTGCTGAAGTTTGTAGTACAGATTGCTGCACTTATTGAATTTCCAAGCTGGGGAAGCAGGCCTGCTGAGGAAAACATGGCAGCATGTGGTTAATTTTAAGCATGTGCTCTCCAAGTCCCACTGCACTCGTACACATGACTGACAGACTATTTCAGTGTAGACTTGTGTGCTCCTCTGAATCTAGGCCAGAGGTACTTGAACAATTCCATAAAGTCATTTTGTGTGTTCCTGTGATGAGAAAAGTATTTCCTTACTAAATATCAGGCTCTTTTTTTCTATGTAAAAAGGTACAGCACAGGTGAAGTAACAAAAGTTTGCAGCATCTGCCATGCTAACTAAACAAGGTAAAGACATATATAGTGCCAGGCTTGCTTTAATTCAGACATACTTAACTTTTTCTGGAATGCAACAGCAGTCACTGCCACGAAGTTTTGCGTGTATTAGTAACCCCAGCAAAAGAATGCTCATTGTCTACAGCTGCCTACAGGCTGCAGGAGCACCTGGTCACCCAATAGGTATTGTAGGCTCCCCATGGGTGCAGAGAGCTTCATTTGTGGAGTTCACGGCTGTAAGTAGTCAAAATACCTATACGATTCAGTTGTAGATATAACTTGCATACCAGCAAACACCAGAATTTACACAGCCAAATCAACTTACTCCAGATTTACACCAGTATGAGGGCAGTACAAAATATCTGCCACTCTAGCTGATCCTGCTCATTTGTTGTAATTTTGGCATTCAGAGGAAGACAGGCCCTAATACACTGAAACACATGTGCCACATAGGCATATACATAGGCAAATAAAATTAGAGAAGAACCTAATATTTCTCAGCAGGCGTTTAATCAGCAGTAGACCTTACAAACCAGGCTGAGAGAGCTGCAGTACTAATTCACAAAGGCTGAGTGGAAACTGCAACATGCCTGCATTTCAGTGAAGCCTTTCACAGAGTATCTCAAAATGCTCAAACTAAATTCCAAGTGGACGCCTCCCCAAAAGCAGCCCACACACATCAGCTGCAATGTGTTACAGAGGGCCACAAGAAACAGCAAAAAGTAGGGGAACTAAAGCAAGACCCATGATCTAATTGGTTTGAGCATGTTTCTTACTAGCAAGGAAGAAGGAGCAAGAAAGTTCCTAGTGAGATCATCAGATGAGTGATGCTAATTCAGAACACCAGTAAGCAGAGAGAAAAAATACAAACCAAAGACAATTAATGAATCCCTCTTTTCTTCCAATGCTAAAACTTCTCAAATTCAAGGCACTTATTAGCCTGTAGAACTGAGTCTTGCTGCCACAAACAGCCTCTCCAGTTCCATTTCCTACAGCATCACAGCCTCTTGCCTGGGCTAAGTCCTCATTATGGTGCTTTGTAATGCTCTCCTTTCCCCAAACCCCTGCCTTCTCCAATGCTTAGCCTGGAGCATTCTGGTTATCTCAGAGGTGTAAATCATACTTCACAGCCCAGGGCACACCATGAATGGAGTAACTTTGGCTCTCCTATTCCTGTTTCACACCCTACACACTGAAAACCAGAGGTGGCTGTAAAGGAGATTGACAAGGTTACACATCAGAGGCTTCTGTGAGCTCTGGAAGCACTGCACTGGTTTCACACATAGAAGACAAAATGAGATAAATAATTCTCACATTCTCAGAAATTTCACATCATGGGATGTGTGTTGCTTATCCCTGTCCTTGCCACCCTCACCACCTTCTGTTTCCAGAGCAGGCAACCAACACAACATTCTATGGAGGCACCAAAATTGCAGTGCCTTGTCATGTTTCCTTCTGCTGAGGGAAGGACATGTACCTTTTCACCCTCTTGCTTGTCCTATAAAGAATGGCATTCAAGTCCCAAGGCTGCACACAGGTTTTGTGCTCTTGCAGCAGACCTCTCATTAAGGGTAGAAATGAGCTAAACACAGACTGTCATTCAACAACATGAAAAGGGTCCTGGTTTATTCTTCTTTGCAGCCTTGCCATCCTGAGTGACTGCAGCAAGCTCCCACTGCAGGGTCCAGCTGCAGACTCTGACTGCTGGCTGTTCCCTGCTAGGCTNGCCAACCCCACACCTTTTATCACATTGATCTTTATTAGACACTGCTGTGACCCATTAAGGGCAAGGCTGTTCCTCTTCTTTGGTAATTAGTACAACTGTGATTTATCAGGGGCAAGATTGCCTGCAATCCCTTCTACAGCTACATTGTGCCACACTTCCAAATTTAAAACTTCTCCAACTCCAGCTAGGTCACAGCATGGTGGGGAGGGCAGAGGGACGTGGCTGCATTGAAGGTTCAGAAACTGTCGTGGCTGAGGATCTGCCTGTGGAGCTGAAGCATGGAATGGTCCCCTCCCATCTGTTACTCATAAGAGCACCTGGACAGGGATGAACAGGCTTTGACACATAGAAGAAAAAAAGCCAATAATGCCACCAACTTGTGCTGTGGCTGACATTGACAAAGAGACATTTTTACTACTGCACAGAGATAGGACAGGAAAAAGCCTCATCTTCTTGGCACACACACACAAACACACTCACACCGTGCAGGCACAAACGATGTAGAATTGTTTGAAGAACTTGTGGGCTTGTTGTTAAGTGAGCTGTGAACGTTTCCAAAAAGCCTAAACTCCAGACAATGGCAGCACACTGCTGAAGAATGTTCAAGGGATTTAGGCTGATCTAATTATTGTTTGGTAAGAAAAAAGCAGAAATAACTTACAGAAATAAAGGACATGAGTTTGAAGGAAGTTTCAAAGAGATATCTTTAATTTTTAAGATGATATAGCATGCACCACAAAGAATAAAAAAGCACTGACTACAAGATAAAAACAGTAAAAGATCTTCTATCAGGAGAGCACATTTTCACAGCCTTTCAGAGCAAAATAAGAAGCCAGAATTCTGTGTTTGGAAGAGTCGGTCTGCCCATTTGCTCCAAGCCCTAACAAGCCACTCAACTGAGAGTAATTTCAATTTCACATACTCCAAAGTCAGGAGCACGATGTGAACACAGATAACTTGAACTTGCATTTTTCCACTCCAAACTCCGTAGATGAAGCAGCCAGGACACGCATAACATAGACGAAACACTGATTTGTGCAAGAACTGCAGCTCTGGTCTTGTTAATATAGTCAAAACCATTTAAATTGGAGTTGGATGAATCGAGCAAAAGTACATCTGTGAACATTTTCTGGCCTGTTGAAAAGCTTGTGTTCATCCTTTCCACATCAGTGTTCTGCACATATCCCACCCCCACATTTAGGTACAGGAGTGGCCTCTGCCTCAGATGGCCCCTGTTTGACCAACAAATCCTTGAAGGCTGAGCAAGTACAACTGAGAAAGTATTACCTTATTCTTATTATCTTGCTTTGGCACAGCTGTCAGAGACAGAGCACTCTGAGTAAACACCTACAAACTTTCATGCTGGTAAGCAGGAAGCAAACATTAGTTTTATGAGAAGGGGTTATGCATAGCATCAACCTCCCTGCTTGCACACACACCAGAACATATCCCACCAGGAAACAGGAACAACATCTGAGCATTTAGCCCAGGCTGAATACATATAAAATCTTTCTCTGAATATTGACAGAATTAAAAATCTACACATCCCTAAAACAGTCCATACATAATCATGAACTCTACACACTTTAGAAAAACCAAATCCTTAACCTTATCATTCCACTAGCAGGAAAAGTTAATACATATATGAAAATTTATTTGCCCCACTTTGGCTTTGTATGCATAGTAAGAAAAATCAGAGCCTACCTACTGCCTGAAAATGATTATCCTGCTCAGAGAGCCCTGTGAGCAGCCAGGGGCTCTGTCATGCAGCCCTGTGTGTAATGCATCCAAGCAGTTACACACAAGATCCAAGTGGAGACCATTAATGGGAGACCTTGGCTAAGGCAGGATGCAAGTTAAAGGCTCAGAAGATGAACACGTGTGCTATCACAGAGTAGTGTGTCACAGCACATGCAGGACATCACTGAGCACCTAAGCACTGTTCTTTTATATTAAGCACAGCAATATGTTCTATGTCAGAACTCTTATTTTTTCAATACTTATTAAACAGGAGAAAAATTAATAAATCAGATGGTAGACTAATGTGATCAGTACAACTCTGAGCAAAGCTTGTGTAACATTTTAGCAAATATTTACTGCAGACACAGAGAAGCCCTTCCCATGTTAGGTTTGTGATCAGCTGTATTTACCATTCTCTATAAATGAAACGTACACTTCAATTAGAAACATAGTGAAGAATAATACATACAAATACATACAAAACATGGACAAGGCAAGGACTAAACTTACTGAACACACAACCTGTTTTTCCACTGCATTTTAATTGCATTTTGCAGATGTTTTTTTCAATCTTTTGCCATAGCATATGAAATTAATTTTTGAGGGGAGGGAATGCAAGAGGAGCTTTTCTATATTTACATGTTAAATAGTATTTGCTGGTCTAGGCAAAATGCATTCTGCTATTCCAGGGAGGCACTTCCCAGGGATACTACACTCCAGTTCCCGGGTCTGAAGGACTCAGAAGCAACAGCATTCCACTGGCTGGGTAAATGCATACACAAACTTGTTCTTTGTCTTAAATTCAGGGTCTCTGCATAGGATGGATTCCCATTCTTGTAGCACCAAACCAGAAGCAAAAGCCAAAAATGTCCACTTTTCACTCTCATGTTAAAGTTTGTAAGATTTCCCCAAAATTTAGAAAATATATATTCCAGCAACAAATGGATTACAAGAAAACAAAAGAACATTCTTTTTCCTTTACCTATTTTAAGCAATACTCTGGTTTATTGTGAGGGTAACGGTTGAAGAAGATAAATGTGTAGATCTTCACTTGAGATCTTGGCAGCAGAGACAGTCCGGTGCATTTTGCAGAGTATTTTGGTTTAAGGAGTTCAAAGAATACTTTCTTCTTCAAAGTCAAATTTCATCACCACTGGCCGGGTCATGTTCCACTTCTTATTTCGACTTCTATCCTCGATGAACTCCTGGTAAGGATCTTGCTTTGAAACCGCTTTCTTTGAGCGCACATAACCAAAAAAGACAGTTAATGCCAGGAAAGAGTAAAACAACATGACAAAGAGGATGAAGAAATAGGCGTTGTCATATGGTTTGTATTGTGGCTCTTTTTGTTCTGTAGCATTTTTCCTTGTGTCCAGGTTCCTTTCCAGAAGTTGCAGAACACATTGCGAGATGAGAGAAGCTAAAGCTGTTTGGTTCATTTTGGGGAATTAAAAAGCATGTCAGAAAATAGAGGGGAGTGAGCATCGAGGGGCCCCAAGTGATGCTTCATTGAAGTGGGACTCTGTCCACCAGCTCTGGCAGAGTTGGATCTGGCCTGGAACCATTTCCTCTTTTGGTAAGGAATGCTGTTAAGCACTTATTGGGTCTCAGTCCTTTGATAATGAGGCATTTGGCCGATAAGCCTGCCTTGTCTGTGAAGTCTATGAATAATAAGGATAATAGAACTATAGCAAATCCCTGAGACACACATCTGCCAGGCAGTTTAAAATGTGTGATTTAATTTTTTATTCCCCTACACCCACAATATTTGGGCAGCAAATCTGCTCAGGTTACTAGGTGAAATGACTTTAAAAGCACCAGTGTGAGTGATGGGCGTTTAGGGGAAGAAGAAAAAAAAAATATGGTGTTTCAGTTAGCTGCTATGTACAAGCTGAACATTAAAACTTAAATTTGAACTCAAATTTGACAGCCGTGGAGCTTAGGTGTAAAGTTGAAACTTTTAATGTGTTTGCATTAAGCATTAGGACTGGTAGTCTGTAGCTGTGTGCTGCCAAAAATACGTGCCACACTGCACGAGAGCAATATCCAAACAGAAAAGAACTGCTTATAAAGTCATTCTGGAATATGAAACCTTTGACTGCCACTGACAAGTGGACTACACTGAATATTTTCAGACAAGGAGCAAGGAGGTTAAGTCTTCTCCAGTGTGGTTTGTCACAGGTCATGTCTACTTGCATAATAATAGCAGAGCACTGCTCCGTGGATTCCTGCTTCCTATTGTGTTTTACAGGCTGGGTCACTCTAAAGTAAATTGTTGTTTTACAAAGTAGTGAAACCTTATCTTGCTACAAAAAAAAAGTCCTTACTGCCACAAACGACAATACCAGCTGTTTCTTTCTGTGATCTGAATTCTGGGGAATAAGCACCATGACTTTGAAGTGGAGAGCACATCACCAGACTAGCAGTTTGCCAACTCTGCACTGTTTCTTTAGGCCTGACCCCCTGAACTGATTGTATGATGACTAATTCACATGCTAAGATTGCAGTATATCGGTATCACTAAACAGCCTGCATTTGTCATTAAGGGTTTCTTGTAAAAAGAAAGATGAAAGTGAAGTCTGTAATTTTATATGAGCAGCAGACTACGGTATAAGTACATTTAGAATATGCAACTTCTAGAAGAAATACTCAGCTCCACATTTTAACTATTTGTTTTAAAATCAGCCTTAGAAAAGAATAGAAAGAAAAAAGATTTAAAATTCCAATAAAGAGCAATGCCAAATCCTGTCCTTGGTAGTGGCCAAGTTCCAGGAGAGATCTAATTCATCTATTCTTGTGGGTAAAAAAGAGATTCAGGTGACCTAATCTTGTTTTGAGGCAACAGAAGAAAAGTTTTATCAGCAGTCTAACTACAAATAAAATACATGCATTAAACTAGTATAAAATCTTCAGGGGAACTATGCTCAATTTATATTCATATAACTGGAAAAGGATTTCATTTAGGTTTTGCAACTTTTCCAGAACTCTGTAAATTCTTAGTGTTTGTTTGTTTTTTAAAGAATTTGCTTCAGTAAAAGAAGCCTGCAATTCTGCATAAATTAAGTTGGACACATGCTAATCCCTGTAAATTTCTTGCCTGCTTGAGAAACACATGACTTCTATTGGCCAGTTTCTGGGGCTTTTGAGATTGGCAAAATACAAAAAAAAAAAAAAATAAGGGGGTTTTGAGGGGTAGGACACCACAACCGAGAATTGAGTGACAAGAATCACACCAGTGAATTCACAGTGGCAGTTTTGGGTATGCAATGAACAAGGAATGCTGTGCTTCACCTTGCCTCTGGAAACGTAGCTTCAGCCTGGTTCCTGAGATGCATGCTCATTATTTCCTAGAAATAAGTGTTTTAATCACTCATCTTATGCTATGCAGTGTACTGGCATCCTCACACATCTAAGCAGTTTTTTAGTGCTCAACGAAAGGCACAAAAATTCCTTCTTTCTCCAGCATTCAGAGTCAGAGCCACATCAGCCTAAGCCTGGAAGATAAATTACTGTGTTAGAGCTCGTCAATACATGGGCTTCATCCCACAGGTATCTCCCAAACCCACAATCCTGGCCCAACAAAGTCAATGTGACACGTTCCCTTTCAAACATGCTGTGACAAGCCCAGGTCATCCAGAGGAGAGGTCCCTCGAGGCCAGAGCACACCATCCTCAGCAAAACTGATGCATTTCACCAGTTCCTGCATGGCTGCTCACAGAGCTGTCTCCACACCACCTGAGGAAGGCTGGTGTACAAAGGAAGGCTTACTTGGGGCTGGAATGGTGTCCTCTGCAGGAAAGGTTTGAAGGCTTTGCATCCACACAGCCCAGCTCTTTCCCTCCAGACTGGGAGGAGCTGCTCACAGGTGAGCCACAGAGCTCACCTGTGCTGCTCTGCTTGGCCCCTCCTGAAATGTTCTGGTCCAAAGAAACCTCCACCACGAGTCAGATGATGTGGTCCAGCCCTTATCAAAGGCAGATGCTTATTCATCCTCCTGCTCATCCAAAGTAGTCTGATCTTATTTAACTTGGGCTGTTTCCAGACACTGTTTCTGCATCTCGTTGAATGCATCAGTGTTCTGCTAGGTTACACAAACAAACATTGCTTTTAAAGTTGTTTTTTCTCTCCTTTTTTTACCCTCCCCCAAACAGTTAAAAGTACATAATGGTGCTTTGAACAAGATCCTAAAGAGCTATTTCCATAAAGTGGTCCAATTCTTTTTAGAGATGTAAGTACATGAAATTCTTCAAATGCAGGGGGACAATGAGTGAAGATTAAAAAGAAAGTAAAAGATTAAAAGGAAAAGACCATAAGAAAAACTCAAAGGGGGGGGAAGATCAAAAAAGAGGATTAACCATGTTACTTGTTGTTTTTCAGAAATTAAAGAAGTATGGAGGATAAGGAATTTGTTTCCTTTTGGCCCTAGAAAAATGCCAATTATGGTAGCTAAATTGCCAGGATCACATATCAGTATGCTTTGGAAATGTGAGAAATGGATGGGAAATATAAACACAGGGCAATAGCTTACAGTTATGTTATGAATTAAGCTACAAAAATATCAAGATTTAGTCACTGAACAAGCTGCCAAAGTTAATCTTTCCTGATGAACTTGAGCAGAATCAGAATAGAAGTAACAGAACCGTAATTTCACAGATCAAAATTTCCTTGATCACTCATCTTTGCTATCTCTGGGTCCTCAGACACGTAAAATTTCCACTAAAAATCAAAGGAAAATGGGTGCACATGGGCATGAGATTGGGCTCCTTATCTATTCTGTGTATCCTTTTAGGAGGTTTTTTTATATTTAGCAGTAAAAAATTAACTATTGCAAGTTCCTCTTTAGCAAGAGCACTTGTGATATTATCCACACTAGCAGAGATTATATTTTCCTTTAGATAGGGGGTGGAGAAAATGCTTCCTTTCAGGTCCTTCAAATATCTGACACTTATGTAGCCCTTTATGAATAAGGATTACAAAAGGAGGTAGGTAAGGATTTCTGCCAAAAGTTTGATGCATGTCTGAACTCCAGAAATTATTTACCAGGGTTATTTTAGCCAAACCAGGTACCTTTACTGAGTCTCCCGGGTGGTTTTGCTATGCTAGGTTCTGCACTCTGTCCCTGTCCCCAGCTGGGACAGGGTCAGCACCTGGCTGGGACAGCCTGGCCACTAGTGGGACTGGCAGACCCCTCCCAGCTGAGGCTCCATCGCTGTCTCAGCGCTGGCAGGAGCAGTCTGGATCCTGACAAAATGCCCTGAAACCAAAGCCAGGCTAAGGCAAAGGCTCACAGGAGCTGTCTGCCCTGGGAAGTGCCCTGCCCAAGCAAATCCCTTACCTTTTCACACACATTCATTATCCCCTTTTCAATGCAGGCAGCCCTGCCTGTGCAAGTGTTTCACCAGGTTTCAGTGCCAGGGGAACGGTGATGTGAGGCTCTGGGAGTGCTGCAGCTGGTGCTGGTGCTGCTGGTCAGAGTCTTCAGGAAGAGCAAGGGAAGGAGAAATTCTATGGAGCTGATACAGGCACTGGGATAAAAGGTGTGGCTATTGGACACCTGCAGGGTGGCAGGACTTTGTTGGAGAGCCACAAGGGAAAGGGAGGCAATGAGGAGAAGCCATGACATTGTGGGCAAAGTGTGTCTTCCACTACCTGGATACTTCAGATGGGGACGGTGGAAAAAGGGTTTGACAATCAGTCAGACACTGTGTCATGAACTCCCCAGAGGAGCAAGACCCCAGTGATGCTCTGTGGCTCCTGTAGTGCAGAACCAGATGGACCCTGCAAGCCACATCACCCACAGACCCTTCCCTAGGATAAGTACAGCCAAAACAGCATTTCAAAAAACGCAGGAGATCTGTACCCTTAGTTAATTATTCTCTTACTGACTGTGGGGACACTCACATGAGAGTGGCTGCAAAGACTTTTCCATCTCTGAATCTCTGAATTATAAAATATCATGGTTTGAGTGTGCAGAGTACCTGTAACAATCACCCTTTTAAAGCTAAAATTTTAGAGGTATGTACATTTGAGATCATTATAAATAAATGCATATATATGGGGAGAAAAATGTTTGTGTAAATGAAACTGACTCTGTGAGGGAAAAAAATGGATAATTGTGCAGGGGCATGAGAAGAACTGAGACCATAATTGTGTACAGCATAAACAAAGATACCCATGTGAGCGCTGAAAGGAGGGGAGTGTGGGGAGAAACAAGTAGCTTAACATTTGGTTATGGCCTAAGGGACAAACTTTGCTGAAGATGAAGACACCAAATGGTTAATAAAGCTTCTGAACTGTTTCCAATTCTCAGACAAGGAAGCAATAGTTCCGCTCTTACCAGCAACTGCTCTTTCATATTTATGTATCGAGCTGGCTTTATTAAATTATTCAGCAAAGGTCAAATGTGATGTGTCTTCCTAGTTTTATTATGATTTTTCATGACATTGCCTGAGTAGCTGAATAATAAACAGTGCATGTCAAAATGCTGCAGTGCCCAAGCTGTCCACAGGCACCCTGGGTTAATCAGTCACTGGCTCTGAGGCAATGTAAATGCACTAAGCAAAGATTTAAACTGTGTGTGAGCACTGCAAAGTGTTGTTTGTGGGAACCACGATGGCAAAACAAAGCCAAGTGCCAGCCCTATGTACACATCCTGATTTTTAAACCTGTTTGTACGATAAATACCTGCAAGTTTTTGAACTGGACTAATCCTCCAGCTGTAACATTTTTCTCCCTGTGACTGATGAGAATTTCCCAGCCTGTGATGAGCTGCCCAGAAGTGCTGGGAGAGAACAGGGAGTGAAAATCTGACACGTCAAATGGCCTCTTACCTGCAATGACCACAAAAGCAGACTGCAAGTTTTAGTATTTTACAATGGACAAATATCTTGAACAGATTCAAATCAACTGATGTGCTTCTTTCAATAACCCTAGGACTCTTCAGTTGCTCTAGGGAATATCTAGATGCCATTGGAAAGGCAAAAATAAATTTAAAATGGGATCTTCTAATCAGGATTCAGGTTTTCTTGCAATTAAGTGGAACATTGAAGTGAACAATACAAAGAAGTTTATAAATTCAAACTGTTCCAGGTTTCTGATGGTCCCATTGATATTGCCTTAAATTAATTTCATCTTATTTCACACAAAGATATCTTCTAATAATCCACTTTATAGACTTTGAGGCCAGAAGACTTTATGAATAGCAAATGTTGAGAATGTTCATGGTTGCCAACACAGCAAAAAGGTACACTTTACACATCAGCAGTAACCAGAGACAATGAATTTCTTATATGTGAGAGAATATGTCACAGAATTCAGACATAACAAAAAGTTTACATGATATTGTCTTCCATACTTCTGAGAAAATACAGACATCCTTGCTACCAAAAAATATTAGTGTCGTGTGGTAATTTGGGGTGGGGTTTGGAATTGCAAAGTTAAGTAGCTTTGTGGTTTTTTCATTACATTTGGAGATACAGGTTACAGACCTGTAGCCAGACATTTTGTGTTTGAATTTGCTCAGGGCTTAACCTAGGGATTAAAAACCTGACTCTAATACCACATAGGTGCAGAAACAGATTTCTGAGGACACAGAACCTGTTTGACAAATAAGTATTTTCAGTGAAGATTTGTAGATTGGGATAGGCATTTTGTGCCTTTCAAAACAGCCAAGAAGGATACACTTCAACAGCATTTGTTATTTGGATAGAGACTTTTGAGCAATACCGAGTAGAAAACCCTGTGTGATTATTGGAGAAAAATGTTTATTTCTAGCTTTTATTTAAGTGAGAAACACTAAAATATCTAGAGAAAAGGATAATAGGTGTCATTAAAAACTATTCTTTTCCTAGCTCATTCATTAATGCCCGGATAAAGGAATAGCAACATATACTAAAGTATGGCAAAGTACATATACTGGATATTGTGATGGGAGTAGGAGTAATTTCTAGATAAAGGAAGACTTAATAATAAAAATGGTTGTGACACAAAGAAAAGAATTTTTATGAAAACCTATCTCTCAGAAGCTTCCAATTCTAATGAGATGACAGGCAGCTGGTTAAGCAGCTGTGGTGATTTATTTCCATCTTGTAAAATATACACAGTCACACACAGAAAAAAGGAAAATGAGAGGAGGGACCCTGAGACCTGCCCTTTCTGCTCACACAAGTGAGTGGATTTTGGACTCCATTGCTGTGAGTACATTCCTCCCAGCTACTGCATGGCTTTTCTGTCAAATGCAATGTCCATGGCAGGCTCATTCCCCTTTGACTTTCTGAGCACTCAGGGTTCATATCCCAAAACACATGTGGTTCCCAAGAACCTCTTGAGTCTTGACAGTGATAACAAGAAGGGATCAACGGTATCCCAAGTTAATCTTATAGCACTGTCAAAGATTTCTGCAGCACATAATAAATCAAAATATTGTTTAATCTCTCTGCCCCAGGCTCCTCCCTTCCATGACAAGGGGTCATCCCAGCTCTCCACTGCATGGCTTGACTGTGAGAAGAATGGGTGATTTTCAAAGAATCATAGAATGGTTGAGGTTAGGGAGGGACCCTAAGGATCATCCAGTTCCAACCCTCCACCATGGACAGAGACAGGGCCTTTTCTCCCTGTCTCTCTTGTTTGCAGTCTCTCCTGCTCTGCATTAGGCTCTCACACAAGGAAGTGCTTGGGACATCCTTGAGAAGAGGAAGGAGCAGCCAAAATGCCCATTCCCTAACATGAGGTCAGTACAGCACCTCTGTGGGATTGAGGGGACAGGGAGAAATCACAGCTCTCCCACCCTTGCAGCTGCTGGAGCAGAAAAAAGGAAGGTGATATTTTTCAACCACCCTGTGACAAGGGTGCACTCCTCCTGGGAAAGAGCACTCATCACCCAGTTCCAAACTGTGCAAACAAGCAGGATTCTATCCAGTATTTTGCAGAAAAGGGGAAATAGAAGTTTACGTGGCCTTTGCAGCAAGCCTAGGACAGGAGACAATTGCCAAGGGCCAAGTCTTTTGAAGCAACATTGAAAAAAATCAGGAAAAAAAAGCAGTTTAGAGCAGGGAATAGTTGTTAACAATAGTTTTAAATTTTAATTGTCTCAGAAGTTAAAAAGTGTATCAGAGAAACAGAAACTGGAAAGGAAAAAAAAATCTCTTTTCCCCATTTTTCAGCATTTTTAATATCCTCTTTTCAAGAAATGTATTACTTCATTTTCTGATGAAAGAGGGCTAGACTTAAAAGAACAAAATAAAAATAAAATGCACGTGGAAAAGGGGAGAAAGACATTCAAGGTGGTTACATCCCCTACAAAATAGTGAGGAAATTAAATGTTCACCAAGCCTATGGTGAAGTAAATTTCCCTTGCACACTGATGTGGCAGTAAAATTTACTCCACTCATTTTGAAGGGTCTTCCCCATGTTACAATCAGCTTGTGTGTAGGCCTATTAAAAATTCTTGAGGTTTCTGGGGAAAAAAAATATAATTCAGGACAGATCCCGCCCATAACTGATTACAAAGTCTCTGCATTTTCTGAAGCCATCCCAGTTGCCCTACTTGTGCTGGGTTTAAACCTCTGTTGTTTTCTTTTGACTGCATGGCAAGGGCTTTTCCCATGTTGGGAAGATGTACTGCTGGTACCCACAGCACCCAGCAAATGCAAAGTTCATTATCTCCCACGCACAGACACACACAGAGGGAACACAAGCAGTACCCAGGCACAGAGGCTGACGATGCTCCCACAGCCCAGGGCATGTGCAGAATACACTCATGTAATAAATACAGTCTGCATTGAAGATAACATGGTTTATTTCTTCATGATATTCAGATTAAAATGTATCAATGTATTTATCACAATACTACATTTCAGGACAAAATCATCAGTGCTTTGAAAGTCTTCATAATGTTTATTCATTATAAATAGTAAATATTTACTGAACTTTTTACATGAAAGACATTTGTTTTTTTGTTTTCTTTTTTTGTTGTGTTTTTTTTTTGTTTGGGTTTTTCTTTTTTTACAACACATTTTGTTGTAGAGGCTGCAACACAAAGATAATATTTCATTTTTCCATCACCCTTAAGACCATTGTGTGAACTAACCTCTGTACTGAACCTAGTCTAACTCACTACTTCATAGTCCTTAACTCTAAAAGGAATGTATTTGTGTTCTGCCTCCCTCTTTGTTCCAAGAATAGAGAGAAATAAATAATCCTTCCTTCCATCATCCTCTTCCTCTCAACATTACAAAACACACATTTATTGACATTCTAAAATGTCACGATGCAAACTTCTTGTAAACCTTGGTTCCTACACTTATACTTTCTATATTGAATCTCGCTGTATAATTTAAACAGATGTGTCACATACAGGTCCATCTCTGTCTATGTCCTGTACATCACTAAAAACATGTAAACGTAATCATTTCTTCGTATTGTCTCCTGAAGATGACCTTTCAATCATGATTAGCAAGCTGGATTTCAGTAATCCAGCAGACTGCAACATTTCTGTATTTTATCATCAGGAATTATGCACTGCAAAAATAAAAGTACCTGCAAAAATATAGTTCTGATTCTATATCTATGACTTTGGATGATCCCAAAGTTTGTGTGAGGTACACGGTATTGCACATTGCTAGGCAGTTATGAAAAATCAGCCGCGTTGTTGGTGGGGTTTTTTGTTTCCCATGTTTGTTTAAAAAGGTAAAACACACTGGGAAAACACATATGAAAAGGTAAAATCTGGGTTTCATGTTACACAAGATCTCCTCTCTAGGTAAAGCAAAACCTGTGAGTGACATTTATTGACAAGGTGATTACAAAAGCATGGTAAGGTAACCAATGAGTTGCTCAGGAAGTCTTTCACACTTATTCAGCTTCCTAGGGATGGTGACATTTCCTCTTGATGACAATTTCCAGTGTGTACAGTGAGAGGCTCTCCCAACCTTGCTTCAGAAACTGAGCTGTTTTAAAGTTAGACTAAAGTCAGCACTGGATTTCAGATGAGTAAGAGTACACAGAGCTCAACTGCTCTAAGTTTAGTTTCAAAAATGTTCCATTTGTCCCAATCAATGCACATTAATTTCAACAACAACAAAAAAATGGAATGTTTGCCAGGCTGTGATGTTAAATACTGCTCTGTTTTGTATACCCACTCATAATGAAGCATGTCACATTTATTCATTATTGCTTTTGGCCTTTGTCTTCTGTATAGCTTTGTCCAGCCTTCAAAACTCTACTAAAAGCTGTGACTGGAGAGAACATAACAAGCTTGTTTCTCTCAGTGGGACTGCCCCAGTTTAGGCTGTGCTGTGTTGAGAAGATCCCTCATATCCAAGCCTTGGAGTGAGACCGGAAAACAAGACCAGCTTTAACTTGAAGTGGACAGTTCATTTATGCAATATCTGGCTTCAGATAATGAAAGGCACCTGCAAAAAAGCAAAAGAAGCTTTTTAAGTCATGCTGTGACAACCTCACAGCATGGGGCCATGCCAACTACAGGTTGACAATGTCATATTTAATACTGATATATCAAAGGAAAGGGACTAATATTTTTATTCCTAGGACAAGTTTGACAAAACTCTATGTATCTGGGATTATATACTGTAATGATTCTTGAGCTGACCTCATTAAGAACATGTGTTTCTAATAGTGGAATGCCAGCGGTTATTTCATTTTGGACAACCCTTATGTTTTACCTAATGGCAATCAGGTTTCATGTCTCAACAATTAATAACATCAAGATGTTGTTGACATCACTTAAGAAAATAATTATGCAGCAGAAATCCTGCTCGAACAATCAGCTATCTCAGCAGTGCATGGCTCTGAGGAGGAGCAGCAGTGAGCCCTGAGGATGTGTTCTCAGAGCTCCCTTCCTCAGAGCCAGCCAGCACAGGCTGGTGGTGGCTGGGTGCCCTTCCCAGTGCGAAGGTGCCGTACTCACTTTGGCCGTACTGGCCGTACTGGTAGCCCGTGACGGGGTCCATGCTGTATCCCGTGGTGCTGTAGGTCGGTGGGCAGTAGGACTGGGATGTAGGCAGGCTGTCTAAGCTCTTCATGTGGTCTAACCTCTGGCTGCAGCTGGCTGACACAGTGGTGGTGGGCTCCAGGCCCCCAGTTAGAGGGGACAGGGCATAATCAGTTTGGGGCTGGTGAGGCACACCACCGTGGTTAGTCAAGAGTCCCATTACCTGAGAGGTAGAATAAAGAAAGAGTTAAAATATCTGAAGAACTCCATTGCTTACAGAGCCACAGAAGTTCTCAAATCTATAATTTGATTTCCTAAACCAGGTAGACTTGATACTTGAATAGTGCTTTCAGTAGCTAATCCCAAGAGGAAGTAGAATTTGGTTGCATCATCCACCAAAATAAAATCTGATGGCTAACAAGCAATAAGAAGTGATATTGGGGCAAATAAGGAATAATACTTTTTAAAACTTTTACGGTTTTAGAGTGCCTGATCCCAGCCCCAGCTGGGAGTTCTACAGATGTTTATTGCTTGAGGACTAAATTAAAAGAGAACAAAAAGGAAGTAGGAGCTGTTTAACCATGATGTCTTGCATGATCTACAAACATAAAAAGCTGTGAAAAAGCTCACACAATTTTCTTCTCTAAGATCGGCAACCATTACAATGAAATCAGTTTGGAGCAGATCCCAGTAGCACTACTGATGGAAGTAACAAAGAACCCCGCTGGATTTGGATGTTCTGGGTGCTGGGAAAGGGGCAGAGCAGCTGTACCTGCACTGCTGCGTGCCCTATGAGCTGTAAAGAAATGAATGTGCAAGAGTAAAGTGCTGGTCATAACACCAGTTATGATTCCATCATCTGAGTTAGAAGACACAACAGAAAGGGTCAGGCACTCCAGAACAACTTCAAGTCAGCTGTGACTCCTTTATGAAGCTGTTTCTACAGGGACAGTTACGAAATCAGTAACTGAAAAGAGTTTACGGGAAAATACATGCTTGTCCTCATAAAAGCCCTAGGCCATAATTTCCAGTAGAAGAGCAAGAAAAAATTTCAAAAGCATCTGCGTTTTCGAACATGACACTACAGAGAGAAGTTCTTGTTGTTCAAAAATCTCTCCCACTACAAGTTGGTGAACATTTCCTTTCCTGGCCCACCACTACAGAACGCTTTGAAAATAAGTGTATGACTGAGATTTGCTTACTTTTTCTGAAAAAGTAAAATTGCACTTCAGAGCCTGACAAACATTCTGCAGCTTCTAACGGATGGGTGACATACAGCTTCTGCCAAAACTGCATATTGTGATAATTTACAGGCTGTTCCTGTTCCTAAAAGGCATTACAATTATCTGACACATGCTATTTGACAATCATTTTGCTTTGTAGTAATTCTTGCCATAAACTAAAGAGAGTTTTTAAAAACTGGAGTCTATTTTTTAAAGACTAAATTAAACCTCATAAGAACATATCTACTTCCTAAAGTTCTGATGCTCCTCCTGGAATTGTACTTATTTTCCATCACAAACTAAAAGGTATTATTATTGCAGGGAACTTGTGTTTCCAGCTCTCAGTCGTTTGGTTTTTTGTTGGTTTGGTTTTTTTTTTAATAAATAGATGAAACAAGATCCAAGGGTAGTGATTTAGGTAGGAAAGAAGACCTACCCAGTTTTTACATGTCTGATTAGGAAAAGAGCAAGAGGTAGAAGCAGAGCGGTTCAGAAAGAGAAACCCAGATCCCTGCATCGAGAACACAAAATATGTTTGCATCAAATGCACCCAAAATATCTCAATGGAAAAAAAAATGCTGAGAAAGAAGTTCAGATACTACATATGGCACTGGAATGTTCACTTCTGATTCACTGAGCTGAAAAATATGAGTTTAACTGGTGATATTTGCTGAATGTTTCACAAACTGAAGCACTCATGCAAAAAGAAACTCCAAAATATATGCAAAGACTGCATTCAGATATCGAAATATTACAACTTTTAAGTTATAAAAACAAGATGAATTTGGATTCAGGATGTAAGATATCGTCTATTTAATTCAACAAATACATTCAATGTCCAAAACCTGTTAAAAGAACTTGTGGTTAATTTTAAAAAGCAACTCTGAAATCACCAGAGAATGAAAAATCATATTACATCATTTTGTGCCAAAACTCCCCAAAAATTGAAAATACTGGGCTCTCAAGTTTTTGTTCTAAAAATTGATTCTGAAAACTATTAAAATTTCTATTATTTTAGTAAGATTTTCTGTTTCAGAAACTCCAGATATTTTCCTTATAACTTTGGAATTTGATATGGTCCAAAATGTAGCATGCTTAATGACCTGACACTGCATCAGCAGGGCGCAGTATTAGAAACTGTGTTCATTTGGGTTCTATTAATCCTTGCCCTTTGAAATTAACACTAATAGAGTTAAAAGAAGAGAAAGAACTACAGAAAAAAAATGGGATAACTTAAACATTTACATTGAAAATTACTACTTTGGGAAATATTTATGTTGGCAGGAGTATCATGGTTTTGACTATGGTTTAAACTGCACAGGGTTTATCAGAAATCTCAATTGCACAACCCTTTCCATTGCCTGGCCCATTCAGCAAGCCACCAATATTTACAGGACTTCCTCATGTTTTGTTCCAAGTTCAAGAGCAGGGAGAAGGGGCTGGGCTGGGCTCATGTCACAGGGAAACTCTTCTCTGCCTCAAGGCTCTCACATCACATGCTGTATCTGCCAGCACTTTTAGGACCAATTGATAATTTGGGTAAAAAACTATTTTACCGACTGTATTTCAACCAGGGTTTGCTTTTTTTTTTTATTTAAAATTTTCTATAGAATAACACCCGAGACAAAATTATTTGGACTTTCCAGGAAAAAGAGTGAGCTCAAAAACTTTCAAATTGGAAGCTATTTTAAATTGGAGATTTGTCTTGAAATCTAAACCTGGGTCCAGACAGAGGCTCAAACGCCACTCAAACATCAGTAGCAACTCTATTTGGATAGAGATTTCTTTTCTTTGACAAACTAAAATTAGCAAGATTTACTTTAACTTTCTTGAATCAGAAAACAATTAGGCATCATTGTATTAAGTGGACATGCACCTAGTAAATATTCTGGAGCAGAACTGACTGAGCTGTCTGTGTCTGAGCTGGAGAAAACTGAAGTCTGAACAGTAACCAACTTCCCAGAAATTTCTTCTCAGAGCCTTCCAGAGTCATCCTGCAGTTGATTAGTATCTAAATAATTCGATTTTTGGTCATGTCTGTTTTGAAAGCTCTAAGGGAAGTAGCCTCAGGGCAGGAGTCCTTGCTACGGTATGTGCCATGACCTTCTCACCCATACAAGGAGTTACAGGAAGGGCATGGCTAACTTTCACCTAATCAATTAGAAATCCATTAACGGGCCATGTCTGCAAGATGCTCAGCACCCTCAGTTTAGAGCTGCACAGGAGACACACAAGGATCTGGATTTTGCAGCTCAGCTCTTCTGTGGGTATGAAGCAGTATAGTTCTAAGGAGGTAAACAGATATGATTGCTTTATGATAATTAAGAAAATGAATGTATTCAATTTCTATACCATCCAAATTACTGGAAAATATGTGCTTCCTTCTAAATCACTTTGGGAAAGCTAAATTCATAATTATCAGCCTCACTGACCCAGAATCCAAGGGCTGAGCTAACACCACATTAAAGTGATACAGTAACTATTCAATTAATTTTAGAGTAGAACTCCTATAAATGCAGGGGAAAAAATCAGATTTAAGTATTTTAGCTACATATATTTTTTTCTCACCTTTTACAAAACACACAGAAGAAAGATGATGCACAGCCTTTGTGCTTATACAATAAAATACAATATATAATTGATAAAATCATTCTATTAGAAAACAAAGGTGAGATTAGGAATAAGTAAACAGAACACAGTGGACTGTAAGAACCAAAGTCTGCAGAAGTTGTTAGAGAACACATCTGAAGCAATCCAAAATATTCATTAGGACAAATCCCTGGCTGGTGGAGTCAGCATAGAATCACCAGCTGAGGATATGATGGAGAAAGAGAACTGGAGTGATGAAAGTCTTAAAGGCATGAACACAATGTCTGGCCCATTATCAGCTGTTGGAAAATACTTCTATTATCACCAAAATAAAGGCCATTAAACTAAAAAAAAAAAAAGCTTCTTTTATTGAAATGAAACATTCTGGCTGTTAACATGGTTAATATCTGAGGATGTAGGACCCTCCATAGGCACAATACAATTCTCATATGTTTTAATTCATTTACGCATGCTTGTGTTTAATATGCTTTGTGACCATGCCTGCAATTAATATGATTTATGAGAAAAGAACATGTGCAATATTTTTTTGGGTACAGTGATACTATTTTCCCCCTCCTGTGAATGAAAGATTTAATGAAACAGCTCAAGGAAAATGGTTGGCAGTTAACATATTAAGTTGAACTGACAGAACCATGAGTAAACTTTAGCGCAGTTAATGATATCCTCTTATCTGACCCTGACACATTTGCAGCATGTAATTTACAGAAGCTCTGTCCAGGGAATCTTGACAAATGCTCCTAACGATGTCAGGGCAATGTTCCATTCTAATGTAAAACAGATGTGGGTCAGATACCCTCATTCATCACTAACACTGAAAATTTCAAACTCCTTCTGAGATGAATGGCATTACCTGCTGTTAACTCTTCACTGTAGAGAAATCTTTCAGAAAACGAAATATTGCACAAGAAAGAATACAAAGAGGACTGTTATCATGCACTCTAATGAGAGATTTTAGAGGATTAAAGTTAATTAACTATATGGATCTATATCTATACGATCCTAGAACCACATTGCTGATTCATTTTATATATAAATATTTCTACTGAATACAAGAAACCTGACAGAAAGTAATTTTTTGCCAAATGGCAAGAGCTGGCAGCCACATACTTGGTTGATAAAAATAAGAGCAAATGTACTGACTTTGGACATTGATGATCTGACCCTCTGCATACTCATATCAAATGAGACCTCACACTGATTTCATATCACTAGGTATCACTGGTACCTACAAGGAATTAGAGAAGGTGCACTGGTGCACATTGAGGATCATTAGGAGGATAACTTGATTCTTTCATTAGATTTTTACCTATAGAGAATTACCAATTTTCAAAACATTATTACAGTCTGTCACAAAACTCATGTCTTTTTTAAAGTGCTACATCACAGAGTCCCAGAACTTGGTAACATCACCAAAATAATTCTAAGATCAGCTAATTCTTGAGCCCCTGGTATGAAAAGCAACCAAAGATGACTGAAAAGGTAAAACAAAGCTCAAAAATGAACATATACTCGTAATTTATGAATATATAAGCATATTGATGCAATTAAACATCTCACAACTTTTTCAGGCAGCCTCAGGGACTGGAGTCTCATGACTTTAAATGCTCAGCTATGGCAATATTACTCAAAAGAATTCATAACAAGCCAAAATTTGGTATTATGTTGCTCTTTGCCTGTGAACTCTCCTCCTCCCACCTTCTATTCAGCCCCCAACACAAAAGAAGGATTCTGGCCATTATGAACACCAGCCCAGCTGTCACTAGCTCAGCTCTCACACACCTTCCCTCAACAATTGGGATGTATGGATTCGTTATGGCTGAAAGCAAAAGAGAAAAGTTAAGGTGGAAATTCAAAAACATAGTCACCTGTTTATTTTTTCTGCTATATTAATGTATTTAGTACATATGTTATATTACCGATAAATGTATACTTATATAAAATCTAAAATATCTTATATAAAATATTAGTGTATTTACAAACTAAATAATACATTTTTTACACAGTAACAATTACAAAACTGTTGAATCTCATCTATTTTACTCACAGAAACAAAAAATAATCAACACCATTGTCTGAACTTCTGTTTTTAAATTAAAAAAAAAAAAAAGAACTAAAACTCATGTTCATGAAGATTATATCATGTGAATTAATTTTCTTACTCACAAAGAAATCCATGCCCTGTCTCATGTTCTTGGGTCATTAAGCAAAGAGCTCTCAAAGCCAAGTGCATTGTGCCAAAGATCATGAGCTTCTCATTGCTCTGGGACTTGAATCCAAATGAAATGTTTCTGTGGGCAACCAGTTCAAGGTAATCCAACAGAAGATATAGGGAAAAGTATAATGAATTAATAGCTGCTTTTTTCACTGTTCTCGTCCCTCTTAATGAGGCAATGAAAATTTTTAGTCCTCGTTCCTGTGCCTCCCTTAAAAACAGAGTTAACAAGACAATATGAACATATCTAACTGGTTCGACAGTTCCATCAGTTCCATACGCCAGGTTAATGAAAACCAAGTGCACTCAAAGACTTGAGAGAAGCCCATTGCTTAAGATCTATCTCACCAAAAGGAGTTACAGGGTAACTCTTAAACTCAGGCAGTGAAATGTTTTGACAGTAGAAAAAAGAAACCTTGAAACAGCTTGCATCTTTACTACTGTTCACAGAAAAGTTTGGGATTTTCTTATCAAGATTATTCCTGAGCTCCAGGTAATGGCATGAAACTGCAAACTTTGTTAAAGACTGTTATGATCTCCTACACAGCCCATTCAATATTCAATCCAATTTTAAAACTGCAGCCTTTAAAGCTATGGGTTTGATTCAATTATGCAGGGAGAAGGCAAGGAAGAGGAAAGAGTAGATCTGAGAAGTTTTCTAGAGGGCAAGGAGCGAAAAAAAATATGTCTAGCAGGAGACAAGTTACACACATTTGTTCTTCTCCCAGTAAAATCTTAAAACTGAAGTGCTGTTTAAGCCTGGATTATCCTACAAGTTAAATATCCTACAGGCTAAATATCCTATAGGTTAAGTACAGGAAGCACACAGTCTCATTGGCAGCAATCCAAGCAGAGGATTGCTGCTCCACCTGAATCCACAGCAGCCAGAACAGCACTCTCCAAACCAGCAAACTGCCTGACCTGGTGTAGGGCAAACTGCAGCTCTGACACTAATAAAAAGCACGTGAGGGGGTCAGGGAATGCCAATGTACACCGGAAAAACCTTTTCTCCTTATCTTAAATGAAGTACTTCAAAATACTGATATCCTGTCTTTAAAACAATCTGCCCTTTACTAAGACCATACACCTGCAGTTGTGAGACAAGTGTTTCTGCAGTCACTGCTCTGCTTCACAGCAAAAAGCCAGCGATGGCCACTAATCATAAAGTGCCACGCCAATCCAAAAGCATGCCTAAGTCCTGTATACATACATTAACGTCCAGATATGCTATCCCCTCATAATTCTGAGTTTAGAAACATTTGTCAAAAGAAAATTCACTGAGCAAGTAAAACCTAATTTGAAAAGGAAATACAATATTCCCATAAATGTATGCATGACAGGCAAGAAGCTGCATAATAGGCATAGAAAACATAAAAATATGCAATTTACATATATTACACACTAATAATCTCCTTTCTGACATTATATTTAAAGAGCCCTGGCTGAGATGGCATGCTTGCAGCTGAGTTGCTTTTTCATGAAATACAAACACTCCAGGCTGCCAGCTCCCCAAGACATTAATCCCTGACTTTTTCCAGCAGAAGTCAACCCGTTGCATGCCTGCAAGACAGAGGTTCTCTCACTACATCCAGGTAGTAATGAATAAACCAGATGAGCAAGGAGAATAATCAGTCATCTGAAGGATATCTGCAGATCTTGTCCTGATGTTAAAAAGAATTAAATAAGGTGGAGCTCTTTCTCTTCTCTTATATTTTGAAACAAGATCAACAACTTTTCAACTCCTAGCTTGCAAGACAGATATGTAATGGAGTACTCTGCTTCCTAGAACTGAGAAATACAGTCCCCTCTCACCCCAAAATTCAAGGCTAACACAATAAAAATGAAATCACATCACCCTAGATGTCTCTGCTTGTCCTTTGCCTTCACCAGTGCTTGCCTTAAACACCATATTTGTCCATCATATTCAAGAAAAATGTTAAAATGGAATCATTCTACATAGAAAACAACGCTTCCCTGGTGTCTTTGTGTCAGACCCTCATCTGTAATAAATCGATGACAAAGAGGAGAAAGAGGTTTAAGTCTGTTAAGAATATAATCCTGTGTTTCTTAGTATTAGATTTTTTTCTGTATGTTCTAAGGGTGTTTTTTTTTAAATCACAAAATATTATCTGGGCTTCAGACAAAGCCCCCCTTCCCCCTCCCTGCTACAGTCACCACAAATTCAGCTTTACCCTCAGTTTGTCAGGAGTGCTTGCCTGCAAGAGACACATGGATGGGTGGAAACATTATGTTAATTGCTCACACACCCAGATTTATTGTGGTCAAAAATGCACTGGCTAGTAAATAGACCCTCTTTCTTTCTCATCTAAATTCCAGGCACACAGGCAGGGCAGTGCAACATGCCCACTCAGCAGGAAAACTCCTGTTTCCCTTTTTCATGAAACTCCAAATGTAGAGCTGGCTTTCAACTTTACCTTACCTCAGCCTCTCTTTCAGCACCTCAGGAAGAGCCCTGAGGAGGCATGGAGAGGGGATGCACAGTGACACAAGTAAGGGGACATTTCGCACACCAACATTGTGACCAGCAGCTGAGGCTCCTTTGGGCATCAAGAGTTTCACTGGTTTGCTACAGTCCCACAATTTGTTGCACATAATTTTCATGTTTGAGGCTGTATTACTGCATTGCATAAACACAAAGTCTAAGTGTGTCACTTTATACATCTCTGCATTTTATGCATGTCTCTAACTCATTGTTTAGGCACCAAAACTGATATAGGGGAGCTGTTGGTAATGCTGAATGAATTTAGGTCTGGGTTTTTCATTTGTTTGCTTGATGGGAAGATTTTTAACTTCTGTTGAAGGTAATCATACAGTTGCCAAGAAGTTGCTCCAAATCGATCTAAGAGGATATAAGTAATCTGCTCTGTGCACTGAGCAATGAAAGCACCATGTCAGCTTTAGAGGGATCAGCATCCCCCTAAACCTGTTGGCAGAGCTGCTGGACACAGCCAGAAGTGCTAAACACTGGGTTAGAAAAAGGTTTCAGAAGTCTAAGGAAAACAAACAAGCAAACAAATAAATAAACAACAGAAGTCTCCCAGTGTAAAGACAGGGCTGGGTGTAAAAATGCATAGAATCTCCTTTTGATTACATTAAACCTCAAATCAGCAAGACTTTGGCAGGAGGAGACCTGGCCTCACATTTTTGTCCCATTTTGCCCAGCCATCACAAGATTTCTTTACAGTTGTGCTCCACTTCTGTGTCACAGACAATAAAAGCTTTGTAAAAGGGGAAAAAAAAAGATCACATTTTCCATAGCCAGAACCAACACACATTTAAACTGATACCAACAACTACTTTTTATGGATTGACATGGAAAACCAGATAGATAATTATGTCCAAAATGTGGAAGCCTTGCACACTATGAAACTAGCCATTTAAAAAAAAAAAAAAGGAAACAACTACTATAATGTCATGGATTTTGTTGAAGTTTGCATTTAGAAATCAGAATTCTTTCAAGCAAAATCTATTCAAGACTTGTTGGAAGTACATTCGTTTGTTTTTCTGTTGGTATTTTTTTCCTGAGGTTTCAAGCCATAAAGTTTTGTACCCCACTTTATGCTATAGGAATCTGTGAATCTTAATTACATTTACCGTTACAAAAAAGGGTTTATGAACTTCTGCCTTTGGGCAAAAATGTTTATTTCATTGCCTTTGTTATTCATTCTTTTCAACTTCAGTGCCTTTGAACTTTTCAGCTGCACAGAGTTATCACCGTTGCACAGGAACCAGGAACTGCACTCCCGAGATGCAAACCACAAGTTGAAGAAAACGAAGGAGGCAAAGATATACGAGTCGTTATTTTGGCCACCCTTTGTGCCATTAAAATCTCATTTTCTGCCTATTAGAATGCCCTCTCCCTGCTTAGGCAGTGGTGATAGTCAGTGATTAGTGTGTAATTGAGTATAATTGTCTTTTCACTTTTCATTTGTGTCATTCTGAGCTTCTCTCTGTTTTTCTAACCACTGAGAGGAAAAAAGGGTAGAAAGCAGATAAAGCTGTTAAAACTCTCACTTTCAGCCCTGGAGAGATTCCTGATTGTAATTATAGATTGCATCCTCTTTGTGACTCCTCAGAATTTAGTGGACATCTCTTTCCAAGCACCTGGGCAAAGCTCTTGCTAATAAAATAAACTACTATCTATTCAAGCTTTAACTAATAATGTCAGCTTCAGACAGATGCCGTGTATAGGAAAATTTAACCAATCTTTTGACACTCAATTATCAAGGCAATTTATTAACCTGATTTCCTTAAAAGAGCTCACGCAAATTAGAAAAATTATTATGGTATTCATGCATTTATATATTGTCAAAGAGAAGTAATACTCCTAATTTATGTATTTATAACTCGATTATAGCTCATCTCAATACACATTTCTCAGTCCTTGGAACTCTCCTCATACAACTTGCCCATAATTTTCCTGGACCACTTGGTAAAGTCTTGATGAGGTTATTTTTATGAGATATTTAATTCACAGAAAAAATACAAGATCTGTATTCTGTATCTAGCCATGGATCTTCAGGAGAAGAGCAGTACATTACAACATTACAAATGCTTGACAACTGAATGCAAACATGAAGCCTGCATGATTCCATTATAAATCAGTTGAAATTAATATAAGCTATGACTCTTCATTCAGCCAGTAGGAGGAAAAAATTTTAAAGAAAAAAAAAAGGAAACTAGCAAACTGAAATCATGTGGCTTGTATAAAGAATACATTATGGTTTAAATTTGGCAATTCATTATACTGTGGCCTGAGGGAATAGACTCTTTGGTTCTGGTATACAGCAAATCCTCTGTCTGAAAACACAGGACTGACCTGAGGTGAGAGGCCATTGCCAATGGCAGGGTTCATGGGATTGGAGGGCCCGGACGGAGGCACAAAGCTGTCTGTATAGCTGGAAAATCCATGCCTGGTGCTGGGCAGGCAATAGGCAGAGCTGCTCTCTGGGTTGGAAGGGAGGCTGCTTTGGTGTACAGTGCTTGGAGGGAGCGGCTGAGGTCTGTGGACGGTACTGCTTGGATCAGACACGGCTGGAAGCAGAAGAAACATGTTGATATGTTTTCCTCCTTTACCTCTGGCATAATAAGTTCATTATGTGAAGCTCAGCTTAAGAGAACTGCATCAGAACCTGCATCTAAATACTGGTTAAGAAGAAAAGTAAATCTATAATATCGCTGTATATTTAATCAGCCTGTGAGTTTACACAAAAAATTCTTAAATAGACTGTAAATATAACAATAGACGTGGTTTTCAGACAACCTTAGTGAGCACATATTGTCAGCAGTATTTTTTTATATATGTCTATATAGAAAAATAAAGGAAAATATTTATTTACTTATAAGACTGGTTTTCCCCTCCTGGTCACGGCTCAGAAATCCCACCATGGCTTGTATCAAGTCAAGCAATGGATGTGAGAAGCCCTGGGCTTTGAAAAATTCCCTCAATTAGAACCTCCACCAAGAGTTAGGATCCCAATCTCAAGGAGGAAGAAATAAGAACACATAACTTATTTTACAAAATCTCACTCATAAGGTTTTTGTTTAATAGTAAAATATAACAAAGCCTAGATTTGAGGGTCTGTCCCCTCCCACTCAAATCCATTAAAGTTCACAGAATTTCTGATAACATTAAAAAAAAATTTTACCCTACTGAGACTGGCTACTGTCTGATGTGAAACAAGGTAGTCTGAATAGCTGTTTTTTTCACCATCAGATAAATATTCAGAGTATTTACAGAAGTTCCAATGCTCCATGGCTGATAGTCACAACAAAAACAGAATGCACGCATCTCCTTCTACATCACACCAGACGCTTCCAGCAAAGCAGGCCAATGCAGTGGCAGGACAGGGATGAGCGTTCATCACTTTACCAAAGCTGTACATCTGCTGGGCAGAAGGTGATTATTTCTCTGGAGAGCACCCTTCACATGGAACCATCCCTTTCTTGCAGCAAAACAAATCTGGGTCCTTACGTGCTTAAAATAAGCAGGCTTGCAGGGTCCTCCCTGAGTCAGATCCTAACTTAGCCAACACATTAGGAAAGAAAATATTTCCACGATGGATGAGCACAGGAAACCCCCCCAGTGACACTGTTTCAACCAAGTACCTGTGGGCTACTGTACCTTGGGGTATGGAGGTGGGCTGGTAGGAGGGCTCAGAGAGCTGGTACGTCGGTAAAGTCGGCATGGCACTGGGGGGGAACCCCCCAGGGATCAGATGGTTGAAAGCCATCAGCTGGTTGGCTCCTGCCTGTTTCCTCCATCTGGCACGACGATTACTAAACCAGACCTGCAAATGTTTTAAATATGAACATTTGATTTTTGCACATTTAATACAGATGTATCTGAAATAACGACTTTGTATTTCAAACGTGCTCAGTGTCTGAGATAAAAGATGCATAAGGTGCACACTGAACACGGTGCTTCTAGGCAAGAAAAGTGCCCTTGCCACACATTTCCATGGTCCAACAGATTCAACACAGGGATTCGGATCCCTAGTTTCCTCTCAGCCTCTCCTGAGAAAAAAGCTGGCAACTCTTTCAAGCTTTAGTGTTTTTAATCATTATCATTACTGTGCCAGATTTAATGAGAAAGGGGAAACCTCTCCATTTAATCTAAGTGCCAGCCAAAGCCATTTAGTCTGTACTGTATTGTCTTTAACTTGCTGACAAGTTAGTGGCATTGCTTAATGCACTGTTAGAAGGTGCACATACTTATATATTGGGATACTATATTGCCCTAATGACCAACAGAACCTTAAGCTTTTAATTAGAAAAATACAAGTCCCATGTAAAAAATACACAAATCCCTCCCAGCAAGTTTTCATGTGTTCACATATGTACAAAACATCTCTTAATAAACGTATAACAGTAGGTCAGAACTTCAGTACTAGATTAGCATTTCAGAACCACTTTGAAATCCGTTCCCAGGACAGCACACCAACGAGATGGGGTTTCGATTTGTGGGACATTTTAGCTATAAATCTGCTTTTCTTCACATCATTCTCAGTTTGTGTTTTAAGTTTTCCTAGTCTTGGATGGCTCTTACTACATCCAAGATACGAAGAGGCAAGACATCACAAATGCAGACATAATAGTAGTTGCAAAACACATAATTTTTTTTTGTCAGTTTTGATATTATAACAATTCCACACATCACAAATTGGAAGGACAAGGAGTCAGTGCAGGGGTGCCTAGAGCAGGGTGCAGGCACACTGCCTCGTTTTGGGCTCAGAGCAGGCTTCTGATTACACTCTCAGCTCTATGTTGGAGCACTGGGGAAAAGAATGGTTGGTTAAGGTGACAGAGACTGCACAAATTTGTAAACAAGAAGCCAGTTGCTCATAATCCTACACCCTGAAGCAGCTGTGGTGCTCATCTACAGATATAATTAATTAGATAAGACCTGAACTGAGTGTTAACATCTGATAAAGTAGATCTGCACAGCCTGTAAGGCAGCCTGGCCTGAAAGCTGCTGTGGCATGTTAGCTGCTGAGCCTCATAGAGATGTGTTTGTGTAAGATGGGGCTCAGACCTGTAACCCTTCCAGCAAGCAGCCCTTGCTGGCCTATGAATCAGGCATCACAGGCTGGGGTTCTAAGTGCAACACCATTTATAAACCATGAGTGGCCCTCACACAAGAGGGTAACTGCATTTTGAGCTACACTTTGGGCTTCTTCCCTGCTTGCTGTTTCATGCCAGGAGTGGTGGGACTCAGTGGGCCATCTGGTTTCTGACATAGGCCATCTGTCACCATGTAGTTTGTTCTGACTTCATCCTCTTTTCAGAATGAGATGCTCAGTTCACACAGCTGCCTCCTCCTTTGGCTGCAACACCTACTCCTCAATTATACACTCCCACTCCAGTTTAAGATCTAGGACAGAGGGATAGGTGGAGCCCCTGTTCTATGTCACAAATCCCTCTCTTGTTGTTCTGTTGTACATACTAACCCCCCCCCGCCCATCCCCACATGAACCATTTCTGAAAGCAGCTGGCAGGGACAAGGCACTGGGGTGGAGTTGCAAAACCTGCAATGAGCAGTAGTTGAGGATGGGTCTAGATTCAGCCTGTAGAGCACGAAAGAGACCTTGCTAAAGATCCAAAGAGCACTTAGGAAGGATAATGGAGGTCAAAGAGTGATCAGGGAACAGCAAACCTTGTTGTAATTAGCTGACCCAGGTCATTAACTACAGCTTTTTTCCTTGACACTCTCTCTTCTTCAGGTCAAGAGGGTTATCTCATAATCTCCAAGTGCTTTGGGAACACGAACTGAACTATGTTATGTGAATGGATTTCACTCAGGAAAGTGAGGCAACAAGATTTTGTTTTCTCTACAGATAAGCATTCGCCTTCAAACTCTAGATCTTTATTAAAAAGAGTCAGATCCCAAACTTTAATTCAGTAGTAAGCAATTTACATAAATGCCAAGTTTTATATTTTTATTTACGGACAGATTTTTGGCTCATTTTGTAGACTTGCATTTTTTCCACAACTGTAGCTATGTATTAGATATCTCTGAAAGGGACACACTCAATAGTATGGAAAAGTCTGCAGCAGTCACACAATGGACATCCTTGCACAGAGCTTTGTTGCCTCCTGGAGCCCCATTATATTAAGTGGGACTCTGCAGGGGTGCAGAAACCTGGCTGGGCTGTGCAGAAACAAGGTTGAGTGTTGCCACCTTAGTCCTATATAACTGGGATGTCATAAACGGGTGCTGCTTGATGGGCACCCATGTGACATGGCACTGGCACAGTCCTCTGGCACTGGCCTCTTGCTTTCCCCGATGGCAGGAAGGCAGATGGCACCTCACTAGAACCAGATTTAGTCCCAAATTAACTCACCAAAACCCCTAGAACAAGTTCAAGACTGCAGAGGAAGACTTATTGCCACTAATACCACACAAGTTCATCACTACGGAATGGTAGAGGCACATAAGAAAACAAAAATAAAAAAGGCACCAAATCAAGAAAAAGTTACTAAAAACTAAATAACTGAAACCTAAATAACTCAAAACTAAATATTTTATTTACATTTTATGTAATGTTTATTAAAATTAGTCAAATCCTAAGCTTTATTCAGAAGCAGTTATATTTTATTTTAAATTAAATTATTGGGGGTTTTAATTATAATATTTCCCTTAGACTACAGTCAGTTGCCAGAGTCAAGAGTCCAGAATTTTTTTCATGTCTTAAATCCTCACGTATCATGAAAAATCCATGTACACTACTACCACGAAAGAAATCTTGAAAAACTTTGCTAATCTCAAGCCAAGACTTAAAAATAAATTCAGTCACCACAAGCCAGTATGTCTGCTTAGAAACATATTGTAAACACCTGGGGAAATATTTTCATTTGTTTGTATATTTCCAATATGATTTAAATACAATGTCCCCTTATGTGCAGCGGATTTCAACTTCCACCAACATGACAAAATTCTCATCTTATGATGAGTGGCTTTTTCAAATCTAGCAGGACCTCATAGGATGCTCGTGTTCTCCCACAGCCTCCTTTTCAGAGGTACAGTCATCACCTGGCTGCAGGGATGCTTCCAGTACAAAGCAGCCCCTGGAGGAGATCCCAAGTGTCATCCTTTGAGAAAGTGCCACCCTGCAGTGAGCACAACAGAAATCAAACTCTAAATATCTAAAAATGGACAGAGGAAACATGACTTGGCTGAGGGACCCAAGCATTCAAAACNAGGATGAAATATAGAACGAAGTGGGGGGAAAGTAATACTTTAAATACTGGAGGCTACAGTTTTTCAAGCACCTGGGACT